>LBNU01013462.1:0-25523 GCA_014162995.1 Artemisia annua
TTATGCGTGCATGCATGCTCGGTGTGATGTTGACATATGCGCTATTACCTCCCTCCGTGGCCCGGCTGTGTGAAGGAGAGTGTCCCTTTTGACTTTTGAGTCTTTTTTCTTCAAACTGTGACCTGTAGAAGTATTGTTTGTTTGCTATATGATTAATACTGATAAAAGATATGATCTAACGAAAAAAAAGCAGGAAGAAAAACGAAGGAGAAGACCGAGGGGGGGCCCGCCCAGGCAAGACGGGGGGAGCCAGTGTAACATTAATTAAAGATAATAACAATTTCATCAAAAACTATAAGATCGATATAGTAGGTGATGTAAAACCTGGATTTACAGTTTCGGTGGATGATACATTTATTTGGTTTTTACCCAAATAAATTTCGGATCATATTAACTTTTTGGATGGAATAGATTTGGGGTGAACTGATTTCGGGTATATAGATATGAATTGATTTGGATTAAATGGTTTTGTTGTAAATCGATTTAGGGTAAATTAAATTACATCGGTTATGAATTGTTTATGGTTATTCTGATTTGGGGAAAACCATTTGGGAGCATTTATGAAGGAAGCGGAAATGTTGGAGGTAAAATGTTTGTGGACCGCTAGATCAAATTAAATGCCACGTGGCGAGTTTTAAAGATTTTTGGGAGGGTACTTGCCAAAACCCAACCTTGTTTTATATAGTGTTTAGATTAGATGTCAAAGAGATATCATATATGATTTTGGTAGTGCAAGGATGGATTGGGCCTTCTCGTTTTGTGTTTTTTTAGTAAAAGGCGAAAGAATAGTTCGCTTTGTGTAACATTCATTGAAGTATTGCTGATTAACTACTCAAATTTACTTCTTTTGTATGACCTCTATATGTGAGGTCTCTTCTGCTCGTGATATGCAAACTGTTTTCAATAGACAGACCGACACACACACGTACGCATTCGTGATTCTTGTTAATTGAGTTATTGATGCTCAACAATACATAATTTAAAGTGATCCTTCTGATACTATAAACACGCGTCAATATACTATTTGACAAAACTATATGGGTCATGTTAATGTTGAAGCATGTGGTAATTGTCAAAATCAACTATGTTGTTGCAATATAGTACTAGAAAATCGTAGAACCAGAGTGTTATATATCACCTGGTTCAAATACAGTAATAAGAAACCTTGGTTCTGGTAACAAATTTGTGTGAGGTCAATTGTAAATTTTAAAAGATCAATATTCTATTATAGTGATTCGCTTAAACTTAATTTAGTACATTACCATGTGATACAATATGATATGCCGTAAAAAACTATTGATGAACGATTTACTGGTATATACATTTTTACTTTTTTGTTTATTTTAGTTCAAAGATAAATCAAATTTGATGAATTAGCACCGGCTTTTATCTTAAATAATCAAAACACCATTATTATAGAATGTCCCAAATGAAATTCTAATTTGGCCTTTAATGGTTAGTTGGTTACCCTATAATCGATCCATATCATAAAACACTCGATATATGCTACTAGTCATTAATTGGTATGTGATAATTGTTAAATTTATACAAAGAGATGATCTAAACAGATTTACCAAAATAGATTTTATTAGTATCAACCCAATCAACCACCCCTTATGGTTGATACATTATGAGAGTTTTACAATACAGATCTGAAAGAAAGATTTACAGAGAAAAACGACTAACAAACTAACAAGATGACTGTGTGTAATCACACACAGTTGTAACCCCTAAAAAACTAAATAAGAATGAGACGAAGAGAAGCTTATATAGGCCTTGACCAAGTCAGTCTTTAGTCTTTATCCACTCAGCATCTATAGACCTTCATCTTCCACTCTTGTCAACTTTAGTCCTTCAAACTTTATTTCCAAACCTGCAAACATAAATACAAAGAAACACAAAATACCATAATGATGAAACAAGCCCTTAGCTTATTACTTCCAACATTCCCCCTTAAGCTAAGGCTTATACAAATCCTTTAGCTTCAACATTTCACAAAACTTTTTGTGCTCAACAACACTTAGCCCCTTTGTAAAAATGTCAGCTATATTATTCTCAGACTTTACTTTGACAGTTTTAATAATTCCTTCAGAAATCTTTTCTCTTATGAAGAACAAGTCAATTTCAAAATGCTTTGATCTTTCATGTAACACAGGATTTTGTGCAATTTGCATTGCACTACTATTGTCACAAAATATTTCAACAGGTAACTCAACCTGCACATTAAGATCTTTACAGACCTTCAAAATCCACATAACTTCACATGTAACATTACACATAGCTCTGAATTCTGCTTCTGCAGAAGACCTAGCCAACACAGATTGTTTCTTGCTTTTCCAGGAAACAAGATCATTAACCAGATACACAGCAAAACCAGTTACAGATTTTCTAGTAACCTTGCACTTAGCCCAATCTGAATCAACAAACACTTTCATATCAAAACCAGCACCTTTGTTAAATGTGATACCTTTACCTGGTGACTCTTTAAGATACCTTAACACTCTAAAAGCAAGTTTAAGATGTGATTGCATAGGACTATGCATGATCTGACTTAAGCAATGAACTGCATAAGACAAGTCAGGCCTAGTTAATGTTAAGTATATCAACTTTCTAACTAACTTCTGATAGTTATTAACACTAGATAAAGGTTCATCTTTAACAGTTTTAAGCTTGTTTTTCTCTGAGACATTCACAGATTCAATAGGAGTCTTACTTGGTTTACAAGCAAGCATTCCAAAATCAGCCAGCAGTTCTAGGCAATACTTTCTTTGTGTCAAACACAAACCAGCATCATCTTCTAAAACTTCTATGCCAAGAAAGTACTTTAACTTTCCCAAGTCTTTAATAAGAAATTTTGTTCTTAGAAAATCTTTGACCTTTTCAATTTATTTAACATTATTCCCAGTTATGACAATGTCATCAACATACACAAGTAAAACAAGAAACACACCATTATCTGACTTTGTAAATAAAGAAAAATCACTTTTGCTTTGACAAAAGCCATTTTCCTTTAAGACAGATACAAGTTTCTCATTCCACTTTCTAGGAGCTTGTTTTAAACCATATAAAGACTTCTTTAATTTGCATACCCTTTTGTCATTTTTATCAAAATAACCTTCAGGTAACTGCATATAAACATCTTCTTTAAGTTCACCGTATAAGAAAGCATTATTAATATCAAGCTGAAACAAAGGCCAGCTATTTTTAACAGCAATACTGATTCTGATTCTTACAGTAACAATTTTAACTACTGGAGAAAAAGTCTCTTCATAATCAATACCCTCTTTTTGATTATAACCTTTTGCAACAAGCCTTGCTTTGTATCTTTCAACTGTTCCATCAGATTTATACTTAATTTTCCAAATCCACTTGGATCCAATTGCTCTTCTCCCAACAGGGAGTTCAACAACTTCCCAAGTTTCATTTCTGTTTAATGCTTCAACCTCATCATTCATAGCATCATTCCATTTAGGATTTTTACTAGCTTCAGCATAAGTTTTAGGTTCAATGATTTTATTAAGACTAGTGGAAAACACATAATTTTCCTTGCTGAGCTTACTATAATTAACAGACTTATCAATTCCATATTTTACTTTTCCATCCAGAACATAATCACTTAGTTTAACAGGAGGAACAGACTTTCTACTAGAATGTCTTTTATAAGTTCTCATGTTTGCTAATCTTTCTGGAGTCACCACAGGTGTTATAATAGTTTCATGAAACATATCATTAAACTCTTGATAATAGTCATCATCACCCTCAGATATTTTATCATTGTTTGCATTCTCCTCTTTTTCACTGTTGACATCATCAGTTGTGACATCAGGATGCTCCACCTCATCCTTATTAATGTTCACAGATGAGCCTCCAAGTGAAGAAGGGTCTATGCCTTCACTATTTTCAGGAACCTTAAAAGGTTCTTTCTCTCTCTTATCATCATAGGGTTCATCTGATGTCCCTAGGCCAGAATTAAAAAAGTTTTGACTATTAGTGTTTTGAAATTCAAACTCAAAGTCCTTATTTTCAGAACTATGTTTAAAAGGAAAAATTGTTTTATAAAATTTTACATCCCTTGAATAAAACACTTTTTTACTTTCCAAACTAAACAACTTGCAACCCTTTTTGTTAAATGAATAACCTATAAAAACACATTTTTCTGACCTAGGAGAAACTTATCTGAGTTATTCAACACTGTTGAAAAACACAGACATCCAAACACTTTTAAAAGAGATAGATTAGGTTCACAATTATAGATTAGTTCATAAGGAGGTGACTTTCCAGATAGCACTGAACTTGGTGTCCTGTTGATTAAGTAAACAGCAGTTAGAATGCATTCAGACCACATGCTCAAAGGTATTCCCCCCTGAAACATGAGGGCTCTTGCAACATTTAACAAGTGTCTGTGTTTTCTCTCAGCTAAACCATTTTGTTGTGGGGTATAAGAACAGGAAGTCTGTTGATGAATACCATTATCTTTACAAAACTTATCCATGTTTTGATTCACAAACTCAGTTCCATTATCACTTCTAAAAATATTTACAGTTTTATCAAATTGATTTTTAATCATATTAAAGATAGTGACAATGTTTGAAAACACCTCAGTTTTCCCCCTTAANAACAAGTGTCTGTGTTTTCTCTCAGCTAAACCATTTTGTTGTGGGGTATAAGAACAGGAAGTCTGTTGATGAATACCATTATCTTTACAAAACTTATCCATGTTTTGATTCACAAACTCAGTTCCATTATCACTTCTAAAAATATTTACAGTTTTATCAAATTGATTTTTAATCATATTAAAGATAGTGACAATGTTTGAAAACACCTCAGTTTTCCCCCTTAAAAGAAACACCCAAACAGCTCTAGAGAAATCATCAACAACAGTCAAAAGGTACTTATACCCTTCTTTACTTTGTACTTTATAAGGGCCCCAAACATCTAAGTGAACAATCTGTCCAATTTCATTGGTTTGATGTTCACTAAGAGGAAAAGGATCCCTTGTTTGTTTAGCCTTATGACAAACATCACAAGGATCAATTTTAGATTCATTATCAATTTTAAGTTTGTGTTTTAGAATGTTCAAAACTTGGTCTGAAGGGTGACCAAGTCTGTTATGCCATATACACTTAGATAAACAACAAACTTGAATGTTATTATTAGTTAACTTTTTACCTGTATTAAGAAAATACAGACCATTACTTTGATTACCGGTCCCCATCTGGGTCCTTAGAACAGAATCCTGAAGAAAACAAATATTTTCATCAAAAATGACTCTGCATTTGTTATCCTTATTGAGTTTGTGAACTGACAGTAAGCTAACTTGATATCCTGGCACAACCAGAACATCATGAATAGTTAACTTATCAGTCAACTTCAAACTACCAATATGTGTGACTTGTGCTTTAGTACCATTAGGATGACCAACAGTCATATTTAGCTTTGAATCATCAATGATATTAAACATGTTTAAAACAATGTAATCATATGTTGACTTGCACCAGAATCAATAATCCAACCAATGTATATGTTATATGTGCTTATATTAGTGTTGTGATTAAAGAATTTGGAGTGAGAAAAACTAATAACACAATTAGTACCTGCAACATTTGCAGGGATACTATTGTTTCTAGATTTATCACTGATAAGAGCCATAAGTCTCTGATATTGCTCATCTGTAAAGGAATTAAATGAACTACCAGACTTATCCTTTTGTCCTGAAACAGAAGTATTGCTAGCATTGTTCTGATTAAAACCATTTTTCTTTTGAAAACCAGTTGGATATCCAACCAACTCAAAACATCTGTCAACAGTGTGACCATTCATTTTACAATGAGTACAAACCAAATTAGGTCTATTAAGCTTTCTGGGTTGATTATTAGAGAGAGAATTTTCGTTAGCAGACCAATTAGTATTCCTAGGATTAGTCCTAGAAACAAAAGCAGCATTATCAGACTTAGAAGGATTGTGAACATGAGCAGTTCTGTGTGATTCATCCCTAGACAAGGTAGCAAAGGCTCCTTTCACATTAGGGATAGGATCAATGGTAAGGATTATACTTCTGATAGGAGCATAAATCTCATCCAAACCCATTAAGAACTGCATCAGTTTTATCAACTTATTATGTGCCTCAAGTTTCTCAGAACCCTCACAAGTACACTCTGGCAAACTGACTAAAGAGTCATATTGCCTCCACAGAGCATTAAACTTGTGATAATATTCAGAGAGAGTTAAACCAGATTGAGTGAATGAGTGAATTTTATAATGCATATTAAAGATTATGGAAGCATGTTATTTATCATAAGTTTCTTTTAATTCATCCCACACTTGTTTAGCAATTTTAGAATAAATTTGCCCCATAAACACTTCTTGTGAAACACAACCAATAATCCAAGACAAAACCACAGAGTTACACCTATCCCATTGTTCTTGCATAAAACCATTTTCAGTAGGCCTTTCAATTTTTCCATTTATAAAACCAAGTTTATTCTTAGTGTGAATTGCTATAGTAATAGCAGCAGACCAAACTTTATAATTTTCTGGACCTTCCAGTTTGAAATTTATCAAAGGTATTCCATTAGTATCATTACTATGCAAGTACATTGGGTCAAACTGGTCAATTTGTTTAGAACTACCTCCTGAACCAGATGCCCTCCCTTTACCACCCTTGTCATCATCACCAGCCATGATGACAAGTCAAAGAAAGCAAAAAAAAAACAACAACACAGAAAACAAAGCAAATACACCTTATATCTCCTCAGTCACAAAAAAACTCCAATCAATCTCGATCAACACCACAATCCCTTAACCTACACTCCTTCTCATGCAATTTCTAAAAACCTAGAAAAAAACCTAAAGAAAGTGCGAGAGGTGTTACAGTGCACGNACAACAACACAGAAAACAAAGCAAATACACCTTATATCTCCTCAGTCACAAAAAAACTCCAATCAATCTCGATCAACACCACAATCCCTTAACCTACACTCCTTCTCATGCAATTTCTAAAAACCTAGAAAAAAACCTAAAGAAAGTGCGAGAGGTGTTACAGTGCACGCAACTCCAGCAAGCAATAGATCAAGAAGATCAACCAAACAACCAATAAGCAGCGGAAACCAACCAAACCAAGTACCTGAAACAAATCAAGAAAAAACAAATTAGAAAAACAATTATGTGTAAACAATACACAAACAAATATAACAAGAAACCAATTGTTAATCAAACAATACTCTAATCCTGAATTAGGGTTTGATACAGTAAACCCTAATTTTGACGACAAGTCAATAAAATCAAGATCTATGACTAATCTTGACTAACCGATTAACACGCATTAATCAACAGCAAGAACACTCAGAACCAAAAACCCCCCAATTTTTAGAAAACCCTAAAAATTGAAAACTATCAATTGACCTTCAATTGATACCCAAAACTTTCAATTGAACCACAAACCAATTCAATTACTCTTCAATCTACTCAGATCTGACAAGAAATCAAAAAAAACCCCAAATTTAACGAAACCCTAATTTTTTAATAAACCGATTAAAATCAAAACTCTTTGTATCAAAGCCAACCTGTCTCTGATACCATGTTAAATTTATACAAAGAGATGATCTAAACAGATTTACCAAAATAGATTTTATTAGTATCAACCCAACCAACCACCCCTTATGGTTGATACATTATGATAGTTTTACAATACAAATCTGAAAGAAAGATTTACAGAGAAAAACGACTAACAAACTAACAAGATGACTGTGTGTAATCACACACACTTGTAACCCCTAAAAAACTAAATAAGAATGAGACGAAGAGAAGCTTATATAGGCCTTGACCAAGTCAGTCTTTAGTCTTTATCCACTCAGCATCTATAGACCTTCATCTTCCACTCTTGTCAACTTTAGTCCTTCAAACTTTATTTCCAAAGCTGCAAACATAAATACAAAGAAACACAAAATACCATAATGACAAAACAAGCCCTTAGCTTATTACTTCCAACAATAATCATTACACGGTAAAGACGGTGAGACGGTGGTGAAAAGAGATATTGCATTACATCAAGAGCCTCTAGTACCTTTGAGTTTTGGGATGGCGCCGTCTCAAAACGCCAATATGATGGCACCAACCCTACATCGTGGGTGGCGTTTTCGTGTCTCGCGTCGTCCCAACGAGCCTGCGGCCTTGTAATTTTTTATCATTATTATTTTCTACTTCTTCTCTTTTCTAAACGTTAGTTAACAGTAAAAAAAATGCTTTTTTAGAAAATATAGCCGTTTGGAGCATTAAATTATCCACTTCTTCCCAATTATTTAACCTTTAAAAATCCTGTAACTACCCCATCAATCTTTTAATTTTTACACACTTTATACACATCTCAACAATACTTTTTTTTTAATTTAAGAAAACGTTATGGATTCCAACGACTATGATCTTTACTCTCAAGACGATGCGGAGCGGTATTTTCAATATTATCAACATTTCAAGCTTTGGGTAATCAATAAGCCGAGAGTTCAGTTCCTATTACTAGGGAATACATACCACGTATACGAGGGGTTAAGGAACAACGGCTATTGGAAGATTATTTTGAAGACGAAAGCCATCCGCCTAAGTATATGGAAAAGAATTTTAGGCGAATGTATCGTATGAGTTCAATTTTTTCTAAACAAATAGTTAATGATATTACCAATTACAATTCCATTTTCTTAAACAACGACCGGATGCTTTGGGTTGTTTAAACATTAGTCCTATCATAAAATGCACATTAGCCATACGCCAATTGCCATACGACACATCACCCGAGGCATTTGACGAGTACTTGCAAATTGGTGAACGTTGTTCACGTGAATGCTTACAAAACTTTGCTAAATGCATTTACACTTTATACGTAGAAAAGTTTTTAAGAAAGCCCGATTCAAATGATATGCAACATATATATTCATTGCACGAAGAAAAACTTCGACTTCTGTCTCCTAAAAATGCCCGGGAGAATTGATTGTATGCATTGGGAATGGACAAACTGTCCGAAGGCCTTACACGGTTAATTCAAAAGATGTGATCATAAATACCCTACTCTAAGGCTTGAAGCCGTTGTGTCATATCATTTGTGGAGTTGACATGCATATTTTGGTGTTCCGGGGTCAAATAACGACCTCAATGTTCTATACGATTCACCGTTATTTGATGACCTTCTTGCCGATATACATCCGGAACATCCATTTGTAGTAACTGCAAAAACATACAAAAAATGTTACTATTTAGCAGATGGAATTTATCTTCAATGGTCTACCTTTGTCAAATCTTTTTCTATTGCAAGGGATGAAAAAACAACGAAATTTAAAAGAGTTTAAGAAGTGCAAGAAAAGATATTAAACGAGCTTTCGAAGTCCTACAAGGTCGTTGGGGAATTATACAACAACCTGCACCCTACGAAGAATCATGTATTGTTGCATCATATTACATTACATGATATTCAAAAATCAAAATTTCACGGTTAGTGAACTTAACAAATCACAACCATCCATCTAGTCAAACCATTTCATCCATAGTAAAAAAAGCAGAGTTGCAAAATCATAATTATCATTTATTTTTTAATAAAATCGTTTGTTGGTGCAATAATGATTGAGGCCCTTATGATGTTTTAATGATGAAAAATATACATTCGAGACATTTAAAATCATAAATGATAGCCAAAAACCAAAAAAAAAAAAAAAAAAAAACAGATATTAGACCAGTCGCTCAACTTTTATACCTTTTCTAGACCAAGAAAAGTGCTTTTCTCAAACTAGACTGATCGACTTGCGACTTTTTTTACTTTTAATAAGAAGTCGCCAAGTGGCATGTACCTTTTCTGCATGTGTAAGCTATAAAGGCGTGTCCTTTTTGAGCGACCTAAGTTAAGCGTTTTTTTGTACTTTAAGCGACTTTTTATTTTGTCATTTTCGAGTACAAAAGTCAAACATCAAATATTAATTTTTTATTCTTTAAAAAGGTTAAAAGACAAGAATACCCTTATCTTNCTGATCGACTTGCGACTTTTTTTACTTTTAATAAGAAGTCGCCAAGTGGCATGTACCTTTTCTGCATGTGTAAGCTATAAAGGCGTGTCCTTTTTGAGCGACCTAAGTTAAGCGTTTTTTTGTACTTTAAGCGACTTTTTATTTTGTCATTTTCGAGTACAAAAGTCAAACATCAAATATTAATTTTTTATTCTTTAAAAAGGTTAAAAGACAAGAATACCCTTATCTTTAACATCATTTATCTTCCATTTCCTGTTTTTCCAGTAACCTCTCAATAATTCCGGCCACCTTAAATTTACCAACCACCATTTCTTTTCTTTTTCGACCACCATTCTAATAACATTCATCACAACCAATAATTCATAAACAACAAAAATACCATAATCTATATAAAAACCCAACATTTGATAGTGATTTTAACTATAACAGAAACCAGAATGTATTCATTGTCTGAAGTCATAACCACATATCAATATATATTCATGAGATATATTCGTGTATACGTTGATACGCCGCACAAACAAACCCAGATCTGGCCCGTTGTTGGGGTAGGGTGACGGTCGTTGAGGTGGTCATGTGTGGTGGATCAGTTAAAGTTCAGATGATGTGATAGGTTTCGATGGTGATGGTGGTGGTGACGGTTTTTGATGGTGGTTGGGTTATTGTAAATCTGGGTGGTGGTGGTGGTGATTCATGGTGGTTTTTAATAGGAGGTGATGGAGCTCAAAGTTGTAGATAGAGAGAAATGTGAATGTCTGTGTTTATGGTCTTGGTGGGATCACTTATATGGGTTTTTAATATAATATATATAGTTAAAGTCGCTCAAAGTACAAACAAGTCGCTTAATGTAGGTTGCTCGAAAAGTACATGCCTTTATAGCTTATACATGTAGAATAAAAAAGGACATGGCGCGAACTTTTTTGTGCCACTTGGCGACTTCTTATCAAAAGTAAAAAAGTCGCAAGTCGCTCGGTCTAGTTTGGGAAGAGCACTTTTTTTGGTCTAAAAAAGGTATAAAAGTTGAGCGACTCGTCTAAGCTTGGAATTTACTCAAAACCAAAACCACCCAAACTGGACCTGGCGCGAGCTAGACACATAAACCGCCCAACCGCTTACAAGTTTACCGATACTAAGCTAGGCATCGAGTTGTTCTTCGGGTACAACCAAACCCGTTATGTTTTGTGGCCCAACATAACAAACTTTGTGTTTTATGGCCTAAACACATAAACCGCCTAACCTCTAGTTTGTTGTATAACAGTGATACAAGGTGGTGTACAATGATGATCCAAGACATAAGTGTCTAGTGGATGTGAATTCCTACACTAAATAAACTTTTTGTCATAAGAAGCTTCAATGAATGAAGATCACAAGTGCTCCAATCTTGTTGTGTTTCATCTTCATATGTTGGTGTGCTTGTTGTGGATGAGGATGGCAAGATCTCTAGGCTTACAAAAATGGAAGATCAGGTGGAAACATGCTTAACAAATGAAAGTTATAAGCATCATGATTAAGATTTGGTGCTGATTAAAAGACTTAAGAATGTTTGTTATTACATTGCAAAAGCTTAGTTGTAATGGTGACTTAAGTGTGGGAAAATATGTGGGAGGAAAGGTGGAAAACCATTATCCAAAAGTGTGAGAAATAAGTTGTATTTATAATGAAAACTTGATGTCCAAAACTGGCACTTCGTCGGATCCACGGATCCGCCTTTGTAAAATGTGGATCCACGGGGTGTCATAAGACAACACTTTTTTGTCTATTATGTTTTTCACTTCCCTGCCCTAATTAATTTTAAATTATTTTCTTCTAGAATAACTTGGGGACTAAGGGTTTAATTAAATTAGTTTTTATTTAATTAATTACCTAAAATAAAATTTATAGTTATTTTATTTAGATGTAATTAGTGAAAAACATTTGTCCTAGATGTGTTTAAAAATGTTTTAAGGTGCTGTTTGGTTGGGCAATATTGGGTGAATTATGATGGATTTGAATTTAAAATGCAATTTAAATTGTGTTTGTTAGGTGAAAGATAATAAGCTAAAATTATGGTGAGGCCCAAAATATGAGGGGTTTTAATTTTGGTTGATGAGTGGTGGTTTTATATTTCGGTGGGCCTAAGGGTGCGTTTGGTTTGTAGGTGGGATTGAAATTGGATTTGGATTTAGGAAATGTTTGAAAGAAAATGAGGAGAGAGAAAATTAATGATTGTTTAAATTATGTATTTGTTTATATATAAATTAAATTAGTTTGAAATAGAAAAAATAAAAAATAAAAGTAATGATAAACAAATATATGGTTAAAATACTTTTAAAGAATCAAAGGTGTGATTGGTGGATATCACCAAAAGATACTAGTATGGGCATCTGTGGATCTATGATTGCAAATCATGTGTCAAAGGAATCAAAATGGAACCAAACAATGAATTTGATAATTCTTTGAATCCATACCACCTTATACCCGGAAACCAAACGGGTCTTAAATTAATATTATTAAAGTGGTGACAAAATTACCCTTTAATTAAAAGGATGGGGCCCATAGGCTAAAGAAACAATTATGTGTTTTATAATAAAGCCAAAAAGGCTAACTATGTCATTTCAATGAATACATTCTAAATACACATATCAAATTTTACGAACCAAACATACAGCTGTATTTTAAATTGCATCAATTAAAATTCAAATTTTTAAGAATTTCAAACACCATCAATTTAAATTTGTGGACCAAACACCCCCTAAGTGTTATAAACATTCTCAATGATTTGTTAAATGGTTTGATCATAATGCAACTTAACAAACATATTCGAACATGTTCTTGAAGTATGTCGAGAGGTCTTGATGAACATATGCTAGCTGATTTTTGTAAACGATTAACTTGCACATTTTACGTTATGTATTACAAGTTATATGTTTGTCATCATTAAAACATAAGAGACCGTTTAGATTAAATATCGTAATATTTGCACTAACAAATTAGCAAAACAAGAACCTGATGAAACTGAAATTGACGGTAAAGATGAGTGTTTAGAAACACTCCTTTACGTTAATTTGCATTTGCATACCATTACGGTTAATTGCCTTAAGTTCTATTTTGTGTTTTGTTGAAGTGGTTATGTTAGTTCCCGCTATTTTTCATATTGTAAAATTTTGGTTGCAGATTGTGGAACTGGTTATGAATTGAAGTAAATTCAGTTGATAATTTGATCTTGATGTTTTCAGTTTTGGTTGCACTTGAAGTTTGTTAATGCACTTGCAGTTTAGGGGTTGTTTGGATTTACCCAGCTTGACTTCTAAAAGTCAACATAGACAAAAAATAATGACCGAGTAACCAAACTGGCATATTGTGCTATTTTTGAATTGTTATATGTTTTTATATTTTGTTATGCGTTGGTAATTGATGTTTAAGATATTCAAGTTGTTTGAATTTGTGGCATGCAATTGTTTAACACATTCTACTTTCGTTTGGAACTGCATTTTGCATGCAGTATTACTTTGACTTATAAAAGTCAACTTATACAGATTCAGTGTTAACATGTCTTTTATCCAGATTCAGTGTCAACATTTGTAGATAGTTTCACTTTCATTATTTAAAACCAAACATATAGTTAAGTTACAAATTAATATGATTTTGAATAAGATACATACCCAAGTTCCAAAAAAAAAACTTTCTTCTTCCTCTCATTCTTGCCTAAGTCTATCCTCCTACTCTTGTCCAGCCCTTGCTTCTTCTTCTAGTGTTTGTGTAATGCTTCTTGGTCTAATCTCATTGGTTTTTCTTGTTCTTCAGTAAGATATCCATCTTCTAATGGTTGTGTTATTGCTTCTT
Organism: Artemisia annua; assembly: GCA_014162995.1. Classification (NCBI taxonomy): domain Eukaryota; kingdom Viridiplantae; phylum Streptophyta; class Magnoliopsida; order Asterales; family Asteraceae; genus Artemisia; species Artemisia annua. The sequence continues at coordinate 13,828 of LBNU01013462.1, forward strand.
GTCGTTTCCAGGAATTGTATCCTTATGGAAAACATTAACCACACCTCTCATTGTAATGTTAAGATAATGACATGATTGTTTAGGAGAAAACACATAAACATGTTGAAGTTCAAGGCAACTCCTACAGTAATAGCCTTTCCATAACCACCCTCTGTAAGGAATTTGTGATAAATTGTACTAGAAATTGTACCTGAAAGGTCTTTGAGTGTTACTATGAGATCACCTAGCGCATTCGGAGTACAAGACTTGCATATTGCAACACCCTGATCGCGTTTTCCATTCTTGATAAAGTGCTTGATGTCTCCCAAAAACCAACTCACGTTCCCCCTATTAGTATTCACAAACTTAACGACGCTAACCTATGGCCCACGCGTAAAATCCTCATCCTCACGACATCCTCAACAACTTTCATAACATACTTTTGTGTCGGAATTACACACTCCTGCCCACCTTCCCTAATATCTGCTAGTTTACGACGCTTCGCCATTTGAACAATACCAGCATGATAGGGTATTATCCTAACCGACTTTTCAGGGTTGTGTGATGAAATTAGGTTTTCCATGGTGGGGGTTGTGTGACGACTTTGGTAGTGGTTTTTACAAGGACGGAGGGGGGTTGTTGCAGGGATGGTAGGGGTTCTTACAAGTATCGGATTTGTCCATTTCCTTTGAAGAAGTTTAATCGAATCTTTGTGAATTTGTGTTTCAGAACTTGTGTTTGTGAATTTGGGTTTATAATTACTGAAATTTTGTTTCAGAACTTGTGGTTGTGCTTGGCGGGAAAGGTACAAATGAGTGGAATAGAAATTATTAAAGATAAGGAGGGTAAATGTAACAACCCACAAAATCTCATCACTATCATTCCCATTACAAATACCTATAGTAGGTATTTCACAGGTAAATTTTTGCTTTTTATGTGCATTCATTACTTGCATGACTCTCTAGACTTGCCCACGTATCCTCACAAGCCAAATAACTCAACACTCACACCCTATAAACCCCTGGTATGTCAAGCATAAGATCATAACAACACCATAATAATAAATTTACCAATCTAACACACTAAACTTACCACTAAACCATAATAAACCCTAAACAAACCCTAATTAGGTCTATGTGCTTACTAAACCCTTTAGTTAAACTAGTTTGAAAGTGTCCAAGGCTTAAGTATGAGTTACCTTAGGAACATTAGGATACTTTAGGACCCTTAGCCACTAGTACAACCCATTAGAGCTTAGGTACAAATCTCTTAGGCATAAAACCATAACTAGGTTATAACTTCCCAAAAACTAGGTCAAACCTTCCCAAAACTTTCCATAAGCTACCACCACTTAGTACAAACCCCTTAGGACTTAGGATTAGTCACTAAACACTCTTAGGAACCTAACTTAGGCACTAAACCCTAGGCAAAACCCTAAACTCACTCTAGGCAAAACTAGGTTAGAAATAGACCTAAACCTTAGAACTAGGTTACTATAGCACCTCAAACCTTACAACCAAGCACCCTAACACCTCTCCCTAGTTAAGCTAGCATCCTAACACCTTACAAGCACCCACACAAGTAGGTGCATCACCTACTTGTCACCTACTTAACTAAACCATCACTAAACCACCACTAATCACCCTAAACCACAACTAATCCACTACTAATCACCCTAAACCACCACTAAACCTCCCAAGAAGTTTACAAGCACCTCTAAGCTAGCAAGCAAGGTGGTGCATCACCACCTTGTCACCTCCTTCACCCCACGGTTCCATTTCCACCACTAAACCCTAAAACCGACTCCATAACCACCCTATAACCGCCTATAGCCTCCATGACTCCCTTGTAGCTTTGAATAGTCAGCTACTAGCTTGTATGAGTCACTTCCCCCCTCCTCGACACCTCCTTCATCCCTTGCTTGCTCGCTACTCCAAACGGACCCTATAAATAGCTCGTACCCCTCTCCATTTCAAAGGCACACCTCTCTTCTTCACCTCAAAAATTTCTGTAGTAATAGTAGTATACGAGCTATAGAAGGCCTAGGAGTCGAGTAAGGCAAGCCAAGGACCCTTGTCGAGTAGTTTTTCCATCGCTAGAACCCTAAACCTTAGGTTAACCCTCGTTAAACCCTAGCTAGCCAAGTAAGCTTTCCATTTTGATTCCTTTAGCTTTAGTTTAGCATTAGGATAATATTAAGATGCCTTAGAACCCATAGGACCCCTTGCCTAAGCCTTTGTCATAATCAGTTGCTAGTTTACTTTTTAAAACCCTAAATAGAGTCGAATACATGTTTACACGTTATAAGTCCTTTCCATAAGCCTTAAGCTAGTTTAGGTAACTTAGATAAGCTAATATTAGTTAAACATAAGCTAGGAAACCTTTTTGATACATAAAAATATAGTTTGCATGGAATTAGGACTAGTTTTGCAAAGTTTTCCATGCATAGGGGTATATATGGTAATTGTCTAAAAATATAGAGTCTAGGGACTATTTTTGACATTTCTTAGAAGTTATAAGTATAAGGACCCTTTTTGCAAAATTATAAAACCCTAGGATAAAAAGTTAAAAAGTTATAAACTTAAAAGGACTAGTTTTGCAAAAGTTATAAAGATAAGGGTATAAAGGGTAAATATAGAAAACTTATAAGTCCAAGGGTCATTTTTGTCATTTCTCTAAAATATATAAGTATAGGGACTAATAGCGTTTAGTCTAGATAGTTATAAACCTAAGTAATATAAGTATTATAAGTCTAGGGTAGATTTTGTAAATATACTAAACTTAAAGGGTATAAAGTAAACTATTTCACATATATAGCAAACCTATTTTAAAGTTAGAAGCATAACACAATACTAGGGAGCTTCATGTGAGGAGTACTATGTGGATATTTCGTTCTGACGAGTCTGTTGGGTTTACGATTTAAAGTGCCCTGACTCCTCAAACGATTATTGCATATACTTCTGAATTATGATGGCCCGAACGGTGTTATGTTATAACTAAACCCTAATAAAACATGACTCAATAGTAAGGAGCTTCATGTGAGGAGTATTAACTTCTGAATTATGATGGCCCGAACGGTATTATGTTAATAACATAATGCAATAGTAGGGAGCTTCATGTGAGGAGTCTTATACTTCTGAATTGTGATGGCTTGAACGGTATTATGTTATATCTAAAACTCTAAGAACCCTAAGAATAATTACTTAAGAAACATAAACTAAACAACTAAAGCTTGACATACATCCACAACCACAACAACAATATTAGGATAGGTGAGTAAGGCAGTCTAGTTTCCGAGTCACTCCTTACACTAGTTAGAATTCCCTAAGCCCAGGTGAGTTTCGTAGCCTCGCATCTTTTAAAAACTTTTCACTCTAAATGCTTTACAAACCCTGTGAGGGGGATACTTGCTACTTGCTTTACTTAAAACCGAATACAAGTCTTTTTCTTTGGTTGTTGCACGAGTAAACTAACCGCCACCACTACATAACTAAAATTCATGAATCTAATCGTTTGGGATATTTTACCCACGCGAACGCGAGTATAGTTGATAGATCTATTGGAGTTTGACAACTCCCTTTGGTATTAACACCTCACTGGGTGGTACCAATAAGTACTATACTTGAACCCACTGAAGGATTAACTTTGGCAAGTTATCCTTCCCATACCCTCATGTTGGGTCTGCAGCCCACATGACCCGGATTGTTAACGTGTGGTTCATGAGCTTAGTGCAACATACCCCACTCCTGATAATTGTGCATGCATCACAATTATCACACATACACAACATTTTCCTAGATGGGTGTAACAACGTAGCCTAAGGAACTTGTATTCACTAACACTTAAACCTATGATTCTCACTCAACACCTAGTGTTGACTTTTTAAGCATGTATCCTAGGTTTACCATTATGGAGACATGGCAGGAGAAGGCACTGAACTCGGAGGACTTTCAATCTTGTTATCATTCTTACACTATTTCACACTTAGATTCACGGGACCCCACCTTAATAAAACTCTGATATGTTAATGAATGATAACATATTTATAAAAACGTCTCTTTTCGAGTCGTTTTCTATTACTGTAACTGTGATTCCATGAAGTAATACCCCAACTCTAAATCCGCTGCGAAACGTGAAAACGGGGGTGTTACAGTAAATTAGTCATAGGGAAATTTAACGATCGTTAGAAAAAAGGCTAATTTGCAAATACAGTGCATCCTCAGGGGCATTTTTTGCAAAAAGTCAAAACGTTAGGTACACAGCTCGTATTTTTTAGGGGTATTTCTTGCGAAAATGACAAACGTTAAGGACATAATTTGCAGTTTACTCTTTTAGAAGCATTAGACCTTTTAAAACGATTAATTACAATAATAACCTTGAAATGATATTAAGATTATTGTCCGAATATTTTTATCAGTATTATTTTATGAGATTTTTTTTTTAATTTTATTTTTAGATATGAAACATAAAATATAAATCTTTAACAAGTTAAAATTATTGAAAGACAAAAAATACAAAACAAAAACTGATACAAACTATATTTTAATGTTACTAGTAATGAGAGGGCAAAAAGTGGTCAAGCGAGTAAAAAGAGGGTTTTTTTTATTTTTATTTTTTTTATAATTATTATTATTACTCAATTTCGTTTGACATACATCTATACTACTTATAAATAGTGAATGCCAATTTTTAATATCTTAAAATTTTTAATATGAAAACTTAAATTAATATAGCTTGCCTAAATTACCCCTAATATCCTTAATACATCTTAAGCTTGATTAATTCTAAACTTGACAAATTTAAAAAAAAAAAAAAAAAAAAAAAAAAAAAAAAACACACTATATTAATTTTAAAAAGCACACGTTTTGTATTTTAAAACCACACACTTTGCATCAAATATCGAACCAAAATCATGATTTCACAAGTATAATTATTTGCCGCTATACACCGTCGCTTTACACGGATATTCCTCTAGTCTCTCTAAAAATAAAGATCTAAAAATTCAACTCCTAAATCATTCAATCATCTAACAACTAGTTTTGCTAAACACACTTTAACCAACATAACAAAACAACACATACTTGAGGGATGATATATGAAACAAAGTACACACCCTCTTTTTTAAACTTTAGCTAACCCAAGTACCTATATGCAGTGTTCTAAAAGGCGCGCCAAGCGCCGCAAAGACGTCGCCAAGCCGCCACGAAATGGGCCATGGCGGCTGCTCTAGGCGTGGCGTGGAAAAAGGCGAGAAGGCGCGAAAAGGCGAGCCTTTTGGTAAGGCGTGGCGAGCCTTTTTGAACCAGGTTTGTTTTTTATTTTTTTTATTTTTTTATTTTTTTAGGGTAACTATTTTGAACCAGTATTTGAAATTTGCGCTATTTCATATTTGGGCCTGGTAAATATATAATAAGTATTAGTCTAAATGTCTAATATAGTAGTATAAATGTATATGAATATGATACTATAACATAAATGATAAATCTATAAATATTTTTTTGCTGCCTTAGTCACGCCTTAAAGAACGCATGGCTCGTAAGGCATGAGGCGTGGCCATGCCGCCACGCCATGCCTCACGCCATTTATAACCTTGCCTATATGTCTTATGATCTTACATGAATTTTCCCAAAATTTATTATTAAGTGCAAGTACCATTACAAAAATCATCTTTCCAGACCTACCCAGAAAGTTAACTGCACAAACATACAGAAAGTTTGCCTTTAATCAACCCATTTTGACACTTCAGAAAAATCCACAAAAATTTCAGGAAGTCACACATAACCTAAATATCACCTCTGTAAAAGGAGAGCTCTTAGGGGGTGTTTGGTATGATTGAATCGTGTAGAATGGAATTGCAGTTTAGAATGGAATCATTAGGAAAAGGAATAACTCACGAGAAAGAAAATATATTCCATTGTTTGGTACAAACATAGAATTGAGCAAAAACTGTACATGATTTCTCATTCTCTTGTTTGCTACCGTAAATATAGTGCAATGAAAATGTTGATATTACTCAAAAGTTCTAATTCTCAACCATATTAATTATTGCTACTTGCTAGATGTACACCTGTATCAAATCTTTAACTATCGTAATAAGTTTATATTACACAATTTTTATTAAGTACATATGCTGTAACTTTGTGTTAAGAAAATGTCACATTTGTAGAGTTTTTAAGAAAAATGTTACTGCAATTGGTTAAAAAACAAGAAACCACGAACTGGAATTTGTTCTGTGATTACTTCGAATATAATATGCATATCCACTGGTAATACTGTTGGAATATGGTTAATTTATTAATGTGTAAATGTCTAGAATCGAACACGAGACCTAGGAATTGCACACAATACAAACGAGAATTAAAGTAAATATAATTATATATTAAATGTTATGTAGATATAATTATTTAAACACTAAACGGACTTAACGGTCGTTAGTTATTAACCGTATGGACTAACTATCGTTAAAAGCAAACAAAAGGGACTAGAATGAAATTAGGAGGCAAGAAGGATCCGGAAGGACCCCTTGGGTCCTTAGGCCGGTCGAACACAACCCAAAGGGGGTCTCCCCTTGCCCTAACTTGCTCCCAAAGATTTCTACTAGTATATATACAAACCTAAGGTAAAAACTTTTATACCTTTTGTGCACACACACAAAACCCTAAAAGTTTTTTCCTTCTTCCCTTTGTTTTCATTTTGGCCGATCGGTTCTAAACCCTCAAGGGTGTTTGGATCGAAATTTTTATAAAGAAAATTTAGTGTTTCGTTTACTTGCATAAACTTTTAATTCGTTAGTAGTTTGTGTGTATAAGAACGAGGTAACAACACACTATTGTTGTTATCAAGAGATCGAATAACAAAACGGTAAGGGGTTATTCATAGATCTATTATTCTTCAAGTTCAAGAATCAAGATTTGCATAAGGTACGTTTTCATTATGTTTTGGTTAACTATTATGTGTTATATATGATCCTACGCTTCCGCATCTTTGTGCTACTTGATATTAGTAATTATATATGATAGTCATGATTATAAAATTCTAACAGTGGCATCACGAGCCATGTATAACATGTAATTGCTTACTAAAACTAATAAAAACGTATCTTTGATTGTTTTAGATTGACATGTTAATTGTTCTAGGGTTTACTTTAATTTTGTTTAAGAAAAATTAAAACCCTAACCCTAATTTAGGGGGTCGATTTTTTTTCCTAAACCTAATTAGGGTTTGTGGTGTGTTTAATTAATTTGATTAATTAATTAGAAACCAAGGTTTGTAACATGGTTTTAGGGTTTGTGTTTTAATTATTATAAATAATAATTGGTTAGAAACCCTAAGATTGTTACATATTTATGTGAACTATGTGGTAATTGGTTTGCATGAATCCATGACGAAGCATGCATGTTAGTCATGGATTATATGTTATTGTTTTCTATATGCAAGTATATGTTTTTCATATTAATTATTAGATAGATCTAAAATTGGGGAAGACTCCAATTATAATTAAAATCAATTTGCTTGTTATGTGGTGTACTAATCAATCCTAGCTTACGCAATTGATTATTCAATGGATGTGGCTCACTTGTGCAAAGTGAAAGCTTTGATTGATTATACACATTATAAACCTAGAATTGTTTTAATTAGGGTTTTATCTAATTAAGCTTGCATGTGGCTAATTGTTTTCACCGCTTTATTTATTTATTAGTTGGTTATGTGTTTTCTTTTAAATTACTTGTTATGTGTTATGTGTTTATCAAATTGTAAGCAATAACAAGGGTAATTTTCAAAAAGAAAATTAATTGGACTAATAATGGTGAAACCTAATTATTAATAACTTTACAATATCAAGATCTTATGTGTCATACTTAGGGGTTGGCCTTACATGCCGTAATGCGTTAAATGCATCCTCACGACGAGATCTTTATTGTTAAAGGTGTTAATATGTTTTAAAGATGAAAGTTATAAACTTTATGTTTGATTGATGTTTTGGTACATATGGTTATGAAAGCAAGTCTTTTTTAGCTAATTCATAGTGATGGAAACAATGTTTGGAAAGAGCCTAGAGTCTACATTTGGTTTCCATGCACTTATGAGTTAGTTAAAGACGTCTTACTTACATCATCATTGGGTGTACAATATCATCTTAAGGGTGATTTACCTCAATTCCACCTCGGTGGATGATAATTGATGGTTCTTCTTTAATTGGTGAACCCAATACCTCAAACAAAAGTTTTTAAGCTAATTGGTTATAAAAATTGTTTTGTAAAACTTATGTCATAAAGATGCGTGCATGCATCTTTATACATGTTTTTGACACATCAAAAACTAAATACCCTAAAAATTTAAGTCACATGCCATCTAACTATAAGGGACACTTGGAGTTTTTCTTTGGTATGCGTGAGACCTAGGCCAAAGATTAATGACAAGGAAAATTTCCGAGTGAGCGTGAGACCTCACATGGTAAATTTGCAGTCTCTAAGTTAGTTGACTTAATTAAGTTGATGCGTGACAACGTGAGACCCAGAACTTAAGGCATGAGATGGGATGAAACATGCTTACATGGCAAGTTGATGAATCAACTTGAAGTAAATCCCATAAATTTTTGAGCTTATTGAAAGGGTATATTAGCTTATGACAGCTTATTTCCCCTTTGTCTCTTATATATATATATATATATATATATATATATATATATATATATATATATATATATATATATATATATATATATATATATATATATATATATATATATATATATATATATATATATAAAGTAGAACTATATGAAAACAGGTTTTAAACTAATTTTAGAGCTTATGCTAAACTAAGTGAACTTATAAAAACATGAAGGCAAGAATTTTAAAAGAAGATTTAACTTAAAAGGGAAAATGCTAGCAACGGATTAAGAACAAAACATGGGACTTTTATTAAAAACAATACCAGATTACATTATAGGAAACATTACACAGCATGAAATTAACCCTAGAAACTACACTATACTATACTACTCCTAAACCTACTCGAATTACAACCATGGCAGGGGTGCCTTTTTATAGCCATGAGAGGAAGCCTCTGGATGATGAAGCTCCTAGAAATTCACACCGACTTAGCCCTCAATCCTACTAGAATATTCTTGAATTCCATCATTCAGGGCCCTTGGATAAGCTTCAAGTATGTTCTGACCAATCTCATGCCTTCATTGTGCCACGATGTAGGATAAGTGATCATTTTTGACACGTTGGCAGGGTCTAGAAGGTGTAAGGTGAAGATTCTAGTACGAGGTGAAGGTGGGAGCAGGGTAAAAATGGAGGTTGGGGGTGATGAGCAGTAATAAGGGCGGGGTGGTTTGGGGTTTGACCTTGGGTAATTATTGTTTTGACTTATGGTTCGGGTATAGGGGAATCCGGGTTATAATAAAGTTGGGCTTAGGTGGGTTTTGGGCTAGCAGGGGTGTATGTGGATTTATTTAGGTTTTGGGTTAAATGGTAAAGGGTTGGTTTGTTTATTATTTGGGTTACAGGTTTAGTAGTTTAGGATTTTTAGTGTTTTAGGTTTAGTTAAATTTAGGGACCAAAGGTGTAATATTCTGAATTAGAGGGACCAAAGCTGCCATCTTCATAAATGTTATCCAAGGGCCTTTTGTAACATTCTTGAATTCTTGAAGGACCTGAGCTGTTAATTCTTCAAATTTATCTTGAGGGACCAAAATTGACAAGTCTTGAAAGTTCAGGGACCATTCTTGTAAATCAGATCAAATTTCTTCCATGGGTCTTTCTTGACAATTCCTAAATTTCTAGGGACTTGTTTTGACTTCTTGAGCTTCTTTTTGACTATTTATGCTTCCCGGTTACGGCCTTTGACTATTTCCATATCTCGTGCTCGTTTGTGTGGTTTTTTTAGCTCGGTTTTTGTCACTTTTTCATATTTTATTACCTGCATGTACAAAAACACAAAAACACATATTTTGGCATTTATTGGTCGGTTTTTGGTCTTTTTGGTCTTAATATGGTCAAGAAAAGGTATGTGTTTTAGCACATACCAATTTTCTAGGAATTGGAAAACTTGTTTGCCAATTATTGTTCGACAGATTACCATCTTTTATAAAGATTCACTATATGGCAGATCAACTGACGTAGTGAAATTATGAAAAGTTGGATCCTAGATTTTCAAGAAACTAAGATGGTTATATGAATATTTCCATGGGTATTATGTTTACTTGAAAATATTTTCTTATCGAAAATACTAATGTTTGAACTTTTTCTTTCTGTAGAAATGGCTCAACCCGAAAACTCCGTGTTTGCTGCTTTCAAGAACCATCTTGAAAGAGCTAAATTGACTGGGAAAAACTTCAATGATTGGCACCGTTCGCTCAGAATTGTCTTGAGAGCGACCGGTAAGCTCAATTATTTGCAAACCCCTTGTCCTGAGGAGCCTACAGGTAACGATGTTACTGATGAACAAAAGGCTAAATGGAGAGTCGAACTTGCTAAGTACAATGAAGTCGGTTGTTTGATGCTTCAAAGTATGGAACCTATAATGCAAAAGAAGTTTGAGCATTATTTTCCGTTCGACATGATAGATGAGCTCAAGAAGCGTTACGAGAAAACTCCTGCAGTTGAACTGTATGAGTCTCTTGACAAACTGCATAGCTGCAAGCATGCTGATGGAAAGCCAGTTGAAGACTATGTAAATGAGATGAGAGAATTCTTTGATCAACTTTACAGAGTCGGATTTGGTTACCCCGACAATGTTCAAGTTCACTTAATCAACAGATCCCTTAACAAGGATTTTGCTGGTTTTGTGCAAAATTGGAACATGCACTGCTCGGGGAAGACAATTGTTGAGTTACTCGCATTGCTTGTTGATTATGAGAGGCATCTACCTAATAAGGGCAAGGCACCTACCCCGCAAGTGTTGGCAATTCAAGGGGGTAGGATCCAGAAAAAATCACATGTGAACAAGGGTAAGGGTAAGGCTGATAAAAGCAAGCAGGTTCTGGCTTATCAACCAAATCCAAAGGTGAATCAAAACCAACCCAAGAAGCCAAAGGTGAATCCTCCAATGAAGAAGGAACAGGCTTGTCACCATTGTCATCAAGTGGGGCACCAGAAACGTAATTGTGCGCTCTACATAAATGACTTGCGACAAAAGAAGCAGCAGAGTGAGGCTGGTCAACCCAGTTCATCATCAGGTGCGTTCTTTATGATTGAATTATTTTCTTTATCTCATAAACTGAATTCTTGGGTATATGATACGGGCCGTGGAATTCATATCTGCAATACTTTGCAGGGGTTTAGAGTGGAGAGAAAGTTGTTCTATGGAGAACAATTCTTGCACGTGGGTAATGGAGCGCCTGCAGGAGTTGAAGCTATAGGAGTATTTAATTTAGTGTTGCCTTCAGGCCTAGTACTATCTTTAAATAATTGTCATTATGCACCGTCAATTGTTAGAGGTGTAATTTCATTTTCATGTTTGTTGAACCTTGGTTATCATCATACTATTTCAAGTAATGCAATTTCAGTTTCTTTAAATGGTGTTTTTTATTTTAATGCAATTGCTGTGAATGGTATTTTTGAGTTGGACATGAATAATAATGATAATGCTTTCAATAATAATTCAATATATAGCATCAATCATAAGAGAATCAAGAAAGGTCTGGATTCTTCTTATCTTTGGCATTGTCGACTTGCTCACATTGGCAAGACTCGCATGGAAAAGCT
>LBNU01013463.1:11029-21706 GCA_014162995.1 Artemisia annua
TATTATTTTGGATGGTAGGGCAAGAGTGTATGCAAAAAAAATTAAAAAAAAATAAAGAAAATCGAAAAAGTAAAGATAAATACAAAAAAATGAGAAAAAGAGAAGTAGAAAAAACATACGGACTACCATCCCGTTTTCTTTTTATGTTTGTTTATGTTTTTGTTATTTCGTTTTTAGCTTAAGTTGAGTCGAGTCTTGGCTTAGCAACATTGTATAGTACATGTATTTGATCATGATAATTAACTTGCCACCAGTAAAATACCCTTTATTCCAACCAAACCGTGTTTATCATATCCCTACACCTTACATTACAACCCTTTGGAAAGCCCTTTTTGATAGTTTATCTTAAGTGCTTACACCTAGTGGAGGAGTAATTGATCCTCTCCCAAGCCTATGGTAATCTATTTGTTATGACAGGTAGTGAGTGATTTTATTCCATTTCAAATGTAGTTGTATAGGGTTATAACACCCGAGAGATGAGAGTATCTAAACACTATTTGTGAGGTGCTAGTGTATGATTTCCGTGCTTATTATGATTAGGGTCGAGTAACTATTTGTTGTAATTACTTATATATTAGTGTTAAATGACCCCTAACTCATATTTTGATTGGAATAAAAGCCTATTTGCTTGAGGACAAGCAAATCTCAAGTGTACGGGTATTTTATGAGGTGAAAAGTGTACCCATTTTAGGGGGTCATTTAAGCCCTAATTCGTGATAATATGATCAAATATTGCCTTAAATCGTTCCTTTTGTCATTTTAGGTACGTTTGAGAAGAATTCTGGAAAATACCTCATTTTGGACGTTTTTGGAGCATAAAGTGAAGAAAACGACAAAGTCTCAAAAGAATGCTGAAAATCCTTCCTGACGTCGTCAGAGTCACAAGGTGACGCCGTCAGCCAACCAAGACAAAGGAGTGGATTCTGACTATATGTGACGCCCTAAGAAGAAAATGTAAAAATAATACCTGACAGCGTCAGGTGTTATGGAACCTAGGCCGTCAGGTGTTAAGTTAAAGAGAGACGGCCCAGCTCAGTTTTGTACGTGACGGCGTCAGAGATGGATCTAGGTGATCCGAGAACCCTAATGGCGGCGAGCTGATGGCGTCAGAGCCTATAAGCTGACGCCGTCAGAATGTATTTTCTATATATACTTTTCTATTTTTCATTCATTAGGGTGCAACTTTTTGGGAACAAACCCTAGACGATTTTATCAGCTTTTTCAAGGGTTTTTCACCCTTGATTCTTCCAATGTTCAATTAAAGATAAGTCTCCTTTCAAATTAATCAATATGTCTATTTATTGGTTAATTATATCTTATGCTTGTCTTTCAATTAACATGCTAGGCTAGATTTATCTTGTGTTTGCTTAGATCTAATGAAACCTAACTATTAATTATTGGTTGTTGGTGTGTTATTAATTGTATTGGATGATTGTTTATCGATGTTCGGCTTAAGAAAACTGGCTAACCTCCTATACGGCAACTTGCTTGAACGTCTTAAGAAACATGAACCAATGCGTACTAGGTTATTATGGGTTGTATTTAATGCATGAGCGAATTCTAATGACCCCATGTTAGGAGCTTCTTAGCCGGCTCGATATAGGAGTGAAGTAGGAGCTTATAGAGTTGGGGAAGTACGTACGGCACCCCACGAATGGTATTAAGGAATACACCCGTCATCCACGCAATTAATACACACTAACCAACCGGTAAAAGATAGTTAGGGAGTAAGGAAATCTAAGTAAACACACTTTTCTCCATATAAGTTTCACAACCTTTTATTTTCTTGTTATTTTATTTTATTTGCAATAGTAGTTTTTGGGTTAGTTGGCTAGCAACTAATTCCGCCCACTCCTTCAAACCCGAGATTTTACTTGCTTTCATAAAATATAAAAAATAATCTTCCCTCACCCTTAGACCTAATTAGAGTAACTTTTCATACCTAACGAACACTATTCCCTGTGGAGAACGATCAATCCCCCGTACTTACCACTACACTATACTACATCGGTCAGGTACACTACCTGGTGGGGTTGTAAGCCTCTTGAGATCCCTCGAGAGGTAAAACCTGTTGTAAGGTTGCAAAACCACGCATCAAACGACAAGTTTAAAATAAATAAATAAATAAATAACTAAAACTTAAAAAAAATTAACGAGAGTATAAAAAAAAATAACAAGAACTTTAAAAAAAATAATAACAACCACAAGTTTAAAATAAATAAATAAATAAATAACTAAAACTTAAAAAAAAATTAACGAGAGTATAAAAAAAATAAACAAGAACTTTAAAAAAAATAATAACAACCACAAGTTTAAAATAAATAAATAAATAAATAACTAAAACTTAAAAAAAAATTAACGAGAGTATAAAAAAAATAACGAGAACTTTAAAAAAAAATTATAACCTGACGTTCTTCGTGCCATGTTTAAATAGTCATCAAATCTATCCGGAGGTTCACCCGTAGCGAGTTGCCGAATGGCCGACGTGCATTTTTGTAACGTCGTGAAACTTTTTTTCCCCTCGCATCATAGCCCTCTTGAAACCATTCGAACCTCGCTTCAACATCACTAACAATTCTTAAAAACAAGCTTTTATTCATACGAAAGCTATCACGAAAAACATTGTCGCCGAACTTTGGTCGTCCCACGAAATAATCATCCATAAGGGTTTGTAAAGCGTTTTCACGAAAACGGGTTACAGACTCCCGAGTTTCGGTAGAGCTTTCCACGTCTTCAATTGAATCGTACACGGCTAAAAAGGTTGATAGGGTAATATCGGATAACCATAGTTCGGACGATTCCTCCGGAATAAATATCGAATCGGACGAAGAAGAGGATAAAACCATTGTAAATATGTGAATTGGTTAAATATGTGAATTATATTGTTTGTGTTAAATATGTGAATTGGTTAAGTATATATAGGATTTTTTTTTTATTATTTTTATTTTTTTTTCTAGTGCCCAACGTTCAAAAAGCAAGGTACCAACGGTCATATTTTGCAACGTTCATCTTCATACTTCCGAGGCATCAATTGCCGCTGAACCATGCCGCTAGGCCATACCGCGGAGGTGGCAGCGGTGTTCCCCGCCGGTATGGCCATGCCGCTATCCCATAAATTCACCACTGCCACCACCCTAAGGATTTTGTTAAGAGATGTGTAAAATTTGACTATTTATATGAGTTTGTGGAGATAAAAATATGTTAACATATAACATATTTTGTTTAAGGATTTGCTAACAACAACCCACTGATATTATTTAAAAATTATATATATAAAAACACATTTAATGAACTCATGTGTTTCATAATTATATATTTTAATAACTTTAAACATGGTATGTGATTTTAAATATAGAATGTTTAAAGATCGTTAAATGCTAATTTTAAACATGTAAAACTTAAACAAAACCATTTTTTTTTTTTTTTTTTTACCTATGGGTGCGAGATANTGGTTATATTTAATGCATGAGCGAATTCTAATGATCCCATGTTAGGAGCTTCTTAGCCGGCTCGACATAGGAGTGAAGTAGGAGCTTATAGAGTTGGGGAAGTACGTACGCCACCCCACGAATGGTATTAAGGAATACACCCGTCATCCACGCAATTAATACACACTAACCAACCAGTAAAAGATAGTTATGGAGTACGGAAATCTAAGTAAACACACTTTTCTCCATATAAGTTTCACAACCACTTAGAGTGCGTTTGGTATGCTGCGAGGAATGACAATGGGTATGAGTTTGATAGTAGTGGTGGGTCCCTCAACTATGAAAGATCCATTCCCCACTCAAGAGTTGTATATGGTGTATGGAATATATTAGAATTTCATAGTCATAGTTGTGGGCCCAGACATCCTAAACAAACACAAACTATCACTTTCATAGTGATAGTTTGATTCCCTTAGTAGGAAACCAAATGCACCCTTAGTTTTAGTTATTTTATTTTATTTGCAATAGTAGTTTTTGGGTTAGTTGGCTAGCAACTAATTCCGCCCACTCCTTCAAACCCGAGATTTTACTTGCTTTCATAAAATATAAAAAAATACAAAAATAATCTTCCCTCACCCTTAGACCTAATTAGAGTAGCTTTTCATACCTAAGGAACACTATTCCCTATGGAGAACGATCAATCCCCCATACTTACCACTACACTATACTACATCGGTCAGGTACACTGCCTGGTGGGGTTGTAAGCCTTTTGAGATCCCTCGAGAGGTAAAACCAGTTGTAAGGTTGCAAAACCACGCATCACGTTCACGGCCCTACGAATGGTTTAAAGTAATACAACCCGTCATCCACACAATTACAACAAACCAATTAACCGGTAAAAGATAACTAGGGAGTAAGGAAATCTAAGTAAACACATTTTTCTCTCATATAAGTTTCACAACCATTTACTTTTTCTTGTTATTTTATTTTATTTGCAAAAGTAGTTATTTGGGTTAGTTGACTAGCAACTAATTCCGCCCACTCTTCCAAAAATCAAGATTTTTACTTGCTTTCATAAAACATAAAAATACAAAAAGAATCATCCCTCAACCCTTAGACCTAATTAGAGAAGCTTTTCAAGCCTAACGACACTATGCCCCGAGAGAACGATCAATCCCCTGGTACTTGCCACTTCACTATACTACATCGGTCAGGTACACTGCCTTGTGGGGGTTGTAAGCTTCTCAAGATCCCTTGAGAGGTAAAACCTAAGTGCAAAGGTTGCAAAACCCACGCATCAGTGCCCTTCTTTCAATTCCCACAGTAAATGCCTTGCCTAAAAGGGGTTTTTCTAGCAGTAGTTTCAGACCTATGGTTTCCAGCATTGTTAGTGGTCCTATTCTACTTATTGTAGTGTTGTGAGGAGTGAGTGTTGTTGGCATAGGTTGAGAAGGCTGCAGGTGTCATATTCTTAGGTATATGAAACTCTCTCTGCTTTTCTTCCTGTCTCATCATGCCATAAGCCTTAGTGGCATTAGGTAAGGGTTGCATCAATAGAATTTGACCTCTCAAATTTGCAAAACTCTCATCTAATCCCATCAAAAATTGAATCAGTCTCTTCCTACTTTCTCTAGCACCATTAAGCCTACCATTCTCACAAGTGCAATTACAAGTGCATATATATGGTGCTTCTAAAGCATCCATTTCATCCTAATGTCCTTTTAGTTTCTGATAAAACACTCAACAGAGCAATTGGATTGTTTCAACTGTGTTATTTCATTACTTAGTTGGTAAATCCTATGGCCATCTAATTGGGAATAATGATCTTGCAATTCTAGCCATAAATCAGATGCTGAATTAACAAAGCTTAAATTGTTACTTTTCTGATCAGAAACTGTATTCAGGATCCAAGAAATGATCATATCGTTGTTGCGTTCCCATAGTGCCCGTAGAGGTGAATCAGAATCAGGTTCTGGATAGGCCTTTGTGATGATCTTGAGCTTCTTCTTCGCATTTAGTGCAATAGTCATTGAACGTCGCCATGAGCTATAATTCTCTGATCCAAGCAACTTCTTTGAGATGAGAATCAACCCTGGATGATCATTTTGATGCAAAAATAAGGGATGATTGACAATATTTATGTCTTCAACGGTGGTTCCAGTGGTGGTTGATGGTGGTGTTGTCATTTTTGTGGTGGTTTAATTGATTGATTGTGTGAATTGGTGTGTTGATTGTTGTTAATTGATTGTGATTGATCAAAGAAGTTTGTTATGATGTTTCTTGATTGATCGGAAAAGTTTGTTACAATGGTTCTTGGTTGATCGGAAAAAGTTGTTACGGTGGTTTAATGGTGGTTTGTTGAGTTCGTTATGGTGGTTGTTTCATCGAGCACTGTGCTCTGATACCATATGATAAAACAGTGAAGAGAGGAAAATTGTGAAGAACTTTATTATTATGAAATGAATTCTTACAAAAGGAAGTAAATGTACAAGTATTTATAGTGTGATACAAAGCTGTACAGTTGACTATCTTTGACTATTTTACAAACTAACTAAACTTTACAAAGGACTTGCTATGCTTCATATAGTGTGATGAAACCATATTGTGCCTTGTACACTGAGTCACTGCATTAACCTTCTTTGTTGTAGTGTTGTTGATAGCTTGTATTCCATTAAATGTGAAGCAGTCTGACCGTTTGCTATTGTGCTCCAAATGAAATCGAACCTTTCCTGCTTATAAATTCACGAAGTAAACAACACTCGTTATATCTGCCAGATATGATTAGATAACATACTGGGCTGATATAGTGGAAAATAAGAAAATAATTTGTGACAAAAACTCAGGCCGACACTGAGCCTAAAATTGCAAAATCAATTCAACCCAGTTTTTAATTCGTAACATTTAAAACTCATTTGGGTCCAATGTGGCCTAGTAGCCAAACAATATGTTAGAACTTAGAAGAAAAGAAATTTGATTTTGATGCCTAAAATCTAGGCCTAAAATTAAACCTAGAGATATAATTGGTGTATTATAGGGATAATTTCAAAAATAATCTTGTTGCCCAATTGATTTGCTTTTTTGACCTTAAATTAGAAAGTTCCAAAACTAGCCTTGGGCAATTTGTAGTTTTTAGCAACTGCAATCTGCAAGTGACACGTGTCACTTTTCGGAATATTTTTTGGGCAACTTGTGTACTTTTTGGGCAACTGCGGCCTTCATGTCGGACACTTGACATCCCATGGTTGGCTACAATAAAGTTGCCAGGTGCCCAAGGCTATTTTCGGAACTTTCCAATCTAAGGTCAAAAAAACAAATCAATTTGGCAATAAAGTCATTTTTAGAATCATCCCTTTTAAAAATTATTGGTAGGAAATGATAAAAGAATAATATAATTAGTTAACTGAAAATAGTATAGAGCAAAATACAACTCTCAAGTGGTTAATGAAACTTTATAGTGATGGCTTATTACTCGTACTGTTTATAGTTAGGGTATTGTTTGTATTTAAAAAGGTACTATCTAGTCTTTCTTATTATAGAAAGCAAATAGAACAAACGAACGACAACTAGACTTGTAACATTTTAAACAATGATCAAGTGATCATCTCATGACCACACAACTTCTGTATGAATATTAAGAGCTAATAAATTTGATCATTAAATTCCAAACTTATAATGACTAAACTAAAAGGTTAACCACTAGAAATCATTTGTGTACAAATTAACCCTTAATCCACTATCCGAACCTTAGTCAAACTTTTGTTTTACTTTTTTTTATTGAAAATATGAAATCAAAGTTATTGAAATTCTAAATATTTTATTGAAAAAACAAAAGGCAGGTGTATTAATTGGCTTTCACGTTATTTGATTAAAAAAAAAAAAAAAAAAAAAAAACTAACCAGATTTTATTCATAATTTGTTTTAGGCAATTATATACATATATCATTAGATTCATCACTTGCATTTACAAACACAAATGATTGCAAGCCCAAGCAGTTAAACACACATTTGAATAAACTCAAGAAGATACACACAATTACACGAACACACACACACACACGAACATCTGATGATGACGTCAGGGTTGGCAATGGAGGTGGTGGTTATGGTTGGTGCGGTTGGCGGTGCTTTTGGTGGAGCAGTTGGTGGCGCGGTGGTGCAGTGGTGTGATGGCAGCGGTAGGTGGCAGTGATAAATGGTTGTTGGAGGCGGCAGTTGGTGGTGTCGTATGGTTGTTGGAGGCAGCAATTGGTGGTGTCGTGGGTTATGGGGACTGGGCAGGGAGGAAGGAGTTTTTAGGGAAGAAAAAGAGTGGCTAGGTTTTCATAGGATTGTACTACGTAATTGTTATTAGGATTTTATCAGTGTTATTACAGTTTTCAAGAAAAGGTAAAATAATTAAATGATTACTTAATAAATTAGGGTCTAACTAGTGGATTAAATGGTCATGATTACAATATTGCAAAATTCACCAAATGACGAAACAAGTTCTCGACACGTTTAACGAAATATTAAAACTTCACTAATCCTTAATTAATCCTAAATACAAACTAACGGGCCTTAATTATTTTCTTAGCCCAATCGGCCCAAACCATAAGCCATTTTTATTTTCTTATTTATAGTAATACTCGACTAAACATGCTACAAAATGACTCTAGTTCTCTCAATTCTTAAACACGACATATATATATTTTTGCACCACCTCGTTTCTCCCCTAGCCGACTACAAGTATGCCAAATCTCATAATCATATATCGAGATTTGCTATGTTTTTGAAAGGCAAAGTGTTCGGTCCAAAAACAATCTACTCGACATAGTTAATTATTCAAAACTTAATCGTTTTGACTACGGTTTGTTCCTATGTGACTCTAATAATATTTCTATCATATTACCATAATAATAGTCAAGTTATATCATCAAGAATCATGTATTACACGATTTTTATAAATCGTATACATAAAAAAATGTTGTGATCGACATATGTTATGACTCGCAAGACAAGTTCCTTGTTTCTAGCTCTCACACATTCTTATTATATTCTTAGAATGTTTAACAAAGTCATTCATTCACTGACATTGGAATAGTAGCAAGAGTTGTGAATTATTGAAACATATACGTGTTCATTTAACGTCTCCTATAACTATCATTCACTCACCACCTTTCTTCCTTCATAAAAATACTTCTCACAACTCCCTTATACTCTCAAAACACTCACTGAAGGACCAGAAACAAATCATTCGTGCGTTTGATAGCTTTGAAGTAGTATCGAGTTATCTCTATAAATCGTTACATGGGTTATAAGTTAACGTGAACGTTTCTTGTATTTTCTTTCTTCACTCTCGACTCTCTACCACCCTTGAGGTGTTGTAAGTCTCTTAGAACTCTCTCGATTTCATTTTATACGTTAGTTCATGTCCATGCATCGCATAATAATAATTTCGAACGTATATAATTCATATTTATTTTTACGTACCATGTTTATCATTAGCACACAAAAACGTGGTTGCCTCCCTTGTGGAAGGCCTAGGAACCACAAAACATTCTCACTTCACGTTATTATTATTGCTACACTTAAAATCGAGACCCATTTGAATCATTAGTCAAGCGTACAAAATGAGAAAACATATAATTTTTCTAAGTCTTTTATATTAGAAAATCTGTCCCAGTCGCTATATAAATGGCCTTGTAAAACTCAAATTCATTTAACGACCCATATATATTTTTACACGATCTGTTAGACCACCTAGCTAACTATCATTTTCATTTAGACAACTTGTAAAAATAATCGCATCTAGACCCTTAAAATCGAGCAAAGTAAAATGACCAACTCGTATATATCACCAAATACTTAGAATTTTTCTAAGTCTTTTCAACCAGAAAACTGTCTCAAGTCGCGGCCAAAAGGACCCTGTAAAACTCAATTCGACTTAACAACCACCCAATATTTTTACTCAACATGATTAACGACCTAGTAAGCTACATGTTTCATGTTTACAATATGTAAAGATAAGCACGTTTAGATATTCAAATAAGCTCAAACCAAACTGCCTCTCGCTAGTTTTAAAATTCTAAAAATATAATTAAGTTAATCGGTTGGGCTTATTACAAGCCCAATAAGAGATAGCGTTTTACCAGCCCACTGGGCCCACACAAAACATTTTTAGAATCACAAAAATAGCCCAAGTACAGGCCCAAAACAATTTACATGCCCTCGCCTCTAAATTTCTTAACGGGCCTTATTAGTGTACATTAACGGCCCATTTATATAAAAATAAGCTCTTTTAGCAAATAAGCAGTTGAAATAAGCTTTATACAAAGTAAATAAGCCTCGGAACTTTTTATATAAAATTTTCCCATCATTTTTGTAACTTTGGACTAAAAATGTAACGCGACGACACTTAGAAGGACTAAAACTACCAAACTATTAAACGTAAGGACTGAAACTGTGAAAAAAGAACCTATATGATATAAATTGATATATTATCATATTTCAAGTTCAAAATGTTACTTTGGATAAGTAGACTATAATTGTAAATTATATATAAAAAGGACTAACGGTGTAACGCTAACATCGTTAGCATAAAAAGTGTAAAAACTGGAAAAGGACAAGGACCAACATATTTTATTTGACATTCTTATTTTATTTTTTCATTTTATGTCAACCCATCACGTCATATGCGTATTCATTACATTTTATTTATATACTATTTAACTTTACGTTAATAATATATATAACGATATTTAAACTCATATTCATTCCATATTATTTTCATCATCATTAAAAAGGAAGAACTTTGGAAATAATAACATATTTTGTTATATTATTATAAACGTAAGAATTTCATTTGCATATCATCTTTCATCATAACGATTAATCATTATTCATTAATCGTTATTCGTTATTCGTTTCGTATACACCAAATAGTATTTGGTTAGATTTTTAGATAAATTTATTTATCAGGATTCATATTGAAGACGTTTTCATAATCGTTCTCATAATCTATCGAATCTACTTTTCACCATTTTCAATATCGCTCCAGGTGAGTCATAGCCCCATTTCCAATAATTGTTTTAACTCTTTGGGGGAGATACATGCTTACATATACTTTGATAATTTTATAAGTATATGAATAACTTACATGATTCAAATCAATTTCCTAAATAATATTTATCTGATATGGTTTATGACTTAAGATGTGATATATATGTTACTGGCAAATTGCTTGACTAGAATTACTGAACTCAGATGATAA
>LBNU01013463.1:22583-37412 GCA_014162995.1 Artemisia annua
AAAAAAAAAAAAAAAAAAAAAAAAAAAAAAAACTAACCAGATTTTATTCATAATTTGTTTTAGGCAATTATATACATATATCATTAGATTCATCACTTGCATTTACAAACACAAATGATTGCAAGCCCAAGCAGTTAAACACACATTTGAATAAACTCAAGAAGATACACACAATTACACGAACACACACACACACACGAACATCTGATGATGACGTCAGGGTTGGCAATGGAGGTGGTGGTTATGGTTGGTGCGGTTGGCGGTGCTTTTGGTGGAGCAGTTGGTGGCGCGGTGGTGCAGTGGTGTGATGGCAGCGGTAGGTGGCAGTGATAAATGGTTGTTGGAGGCGGCAGTTGGTGGTGTCGTATGGTTGTTGGAGGCAGCAATTGGTGGTGTCGTGGGTTATGGGGACTGGGCAGGGAGGAAGGAGTTTTTAGGGAAGAAAAAGAGTGGCTAGGTTTTCATAGGATTGTACTACGTAATTGTTATTAGGATTTTATCAGTGTTATTACAGTTTTCAAGAAAAGGTAAAATAATTAAATGATTACTTAATAAATTAGGGTCTAACTAGTGGATTAATTGGGTTTATTTAGGGTGACCCGTGTACAACATCTCAATGAACAACCAATGAATGATTGAGTTAAGCTGCCTAACAATCTAAAGATATAGCTCCCCTTTAATGTTTTGTGTTTGAAAACACACACCTAATCAATTTAGTTCGTACCAACAAGTGCATCATAAACGACCAGGTTAGGACAAAAACATCAAGTGAGCTATATATACTGGTATTATTGTCATGAGCAATAAAGTATAATTGTATGTTTTTCTGCTTTATGCATGTATGCTTTTTCTTATTTATTTATACATGCTTTTTATATTATTATATATTTATAGTATTATCACATATATTTTGCTCATGTGTATATGTTTATTTACACACGCCTTTGTCGGAATTTTTTTTGTAAGCAGCTTTTTAAGCTTCGGATAACGGTGTGCCTGTTTTGAAATTCTGGATAAAAATGTGACTGTCTACATTTGCTCATTATGACTTGATTGGGTATTGTTGATCTTGTGTTCTATGCCATGAAATTAATCAACATTTTATAGTTTTTTTCAGGAGGGGTGTAACCATGTTTTTCAACCTTTCGGCAGACTAATCCACGGATAACATCTTTCGATAGTTCGTAAGGTCATTTAGTTCTTTTCCTGTGAAAGCTGATAGGGCCGAAAGTTTATGTAACACCCCCAAAATTTGGTACAGCGAAAGACTAAAGCTTTGGGGTGCTACGGGATTGGTACACAACACAAGCATAAAAAACGGAAATACATCATCCGTTTAAAATAAAACAATCCAAACTAAATATTTAGAGTTTACATTTAGTCAAAAGTGCGGAAGTAAGCCGAAAAGAAAATATAAAAGATAGGCTCCAAATAAATTTGCTACACTGGACTAAGTCAAATATCAAACATAAACCGCGCACAAAAATCATCATGTGCTAAATTAACGGACACAAGGACCCCAGTTCATAACAGTCGGACACAGGGAGTCCTCATAACAGACGGACACAAGGAGTCCTCATAAAAGACGGACTCAAGGAGCCCTAATTAATATTTGATCTTAGCCAGTTAACACGTTATAGCAAATCACAAAATAACATTTAGGTCCATTCAAAACAGTTTGGCATGTTTTCTCACCCCAAGATTTTAATAAAAGCAGTATAAGAGTACGTAAAAATGGGGCTATGAAACTCACCTTAGTCAAGAAATGCACAAATACA
This sequence comes from Artemisia annua, assembly GCA_014162995.1. Classification (NCBI taxonomy): domain Eukaryota; kingdom Viridiplantae; phylum Streptophyta; class Magnoliopsida; order Asterales; family Asteraceae; genus Artemisia; species Artemisia annua. Next base: position 24,362 of record LBNU01013463.1, read on the forward strand.
ACAATCTCAAGGGTAGCCTAGCACAACAGCAACTAGAATCTCACGGCACAACAGACTCGGCACGACCAAATAATATAAAGACTCGTCTTACTATATATTCCATAAAATAACTAAGTGCGCAAAAGTTTTCAAAAATTAACTGTTCCCATTCCCATAAATAAACCAATTCCATTTCCAAATTAATGTTCTTTTATCCTTTTATATAATAGAGTTTGGTATCATCGTTTGTGTAATGGTAAGAAGACACAGACTCGAATGTACACACACCAAAAGAAAGATAGTAATGGAATCGTTGCGGAGAGTTCAAAAGATATCACATATCAAACACACCAAGAAGATGAAAAGATTGGCAGTCATCGGTATTTTCCCATAATCCCATTTGATTTCATAAAACATACTTGTTTTATATTCTAAAACAAATTTCGTCATGAGTCGTCCGTTTATAGAACGTTTCCATGTCGAACAACTTTATTAATTTCCAAATAATTTCAGTCGACAAATGTTATAAATGTTAATTTCGTCATGAATCGTCCGTTTATAGAACGTTTCCATGGGACTTAAGTCATATATCTTAAGTCCACTTTAGGTTATCGTGGAATCGTGGTCACACCGAGACCATGAGATCTCAACTAACACATGACATGGCCAAAACATCACAATATCAATCTAAGTCCAAATCATAACATCACAATATTAACTCTCAGCTAAATCTAATTCCTACGGCTCGAGTCCAAGAATAAATACCAATTTACAAATACCAAGTAACTAATCGGACCAAAAATAACCTGTCACAAATCTTACCTAGTCGAGACCTCGGGGTCTCGGCTTGAACCACGACGTGCACAACAAACCATTCGGACCAAAACTCACACTCAAATCCTAACTTAACCAAAAATGTACAAATACCACTTGTGGGTTTCGGTTTAACCGCAACCCAAATCCAAACAATAACCAAAACCAAATAAGCTCGTGAGCTTAATAATAAGCTCGTGTCTAACAAGCCCTAGTCATACGAGCGCCGTGCTCTCGGTACGTGAACCCAACACAAAAACAAACACAAGCGTCACACAAAAGACGATACCACAAGTTTTCTAGTCGTTTTTACCTATTAATAATCGTTTCCCATTTTTTTTGACTCACACCGATTCACACAAGGTTGTGAATCGGTGTGGTTATCACATTATTCTTTAGATCTAGTCGTCACGCTTACCAAGGCAAGAAAAATGGGACAAGAAGTGGCGGTGGTGGCGCGTGTGGTGGAGTTTCACGCGCGTGTACCATGGTTCGTTCTCACAACAAAGGTTTAAGGGTGGGTTTGGTGGTGTTTTTGTTGTGGGAGTGGCGGTGTCATGATGGTGGTGGTGGCGGTTTAGGGTGACGGCGGCAGCAGAATTAAGAGGAGGGAGGGAGTAATATTTTTAGGTTTAGGGTTGTGGAGGGTATTTATTACCTAGTTGGGCCAAAACTGTAAATTTGTAAAATTTAGGGGGGCGCGGGTAAACTTAACGCAAGGACCATACATGTAGTTTTGCTAATCTTTTAGAGGCCTAGGTACAATGGCTGTTGGCTTAAGCCATAGCCTTCAGCACGAGCCTTTGGTGCGACAACCCGCACCGGGGCTGGGCTGGTAAGGCCTGGCGCCGTGGCCACCAGCTCACGCCGAGCAACTTTTTTTTTGTTTGTTTCTTTTGGTGGGTTTCTTTCTTTTTAGTTTGTGTTTGTGATGTGTTTGTGTTTGTGATATGTTTGTGTTTGTGTGGTAGTGTGGTATGGTTGCATTTTCTTTTCGTGTGTGTTTTGCAGGTGGGTTGAAGGAAGAAGACAACAATCTGCCTCATGTGTTTATTTATTTTTTATTTTATTATTTATTTTTTTGTGTTTATAACCTTGTAGTATAATAGTTTACATTATTAGTCCTTGATGTTTTATTTTTCTGCAAATCTAACTCCTTGCAGGTTTATATTTCTTGTTTTATTTTTTCTTTGATGAAAAAATAACAAAAAAGTGCCATTAGTTATAAAAAAAATGATCACACGTTAAGTTTCTTTAAAAAAAAAAAAAAAAGTCCGAACGGCACCACAAAAAATGGTGTTATGCTAGGGAGGGGGGTTTTAGTGCCATAGCCAAATGTGGTGCTATAGGAAAAAGGTGTTGATGTGGCATCACTTTTTTCACGGCACTACCTACGGCACCAAACGATACCTAGCCCTCTTAGTATAATGAATCTCGCGCTCGTTTAGGCTAGAATAAATTTCTGTGAGACTTTCTAACTCGCACCATTAATTTTAAAATCATTTTTCAGTTAAAAATAACTATTTATACGCCTATCTTTCGTCAGAACGTCTTAAATCAATTGTTTAGTGTATTATTAGGTTCAGACTCGTGCCGATTCGCGTTGTGCTATATCTCACATCTTACGGGTAAATTTCTCATAACACATAACAATATTCCCAAATAAAATCCCATATATTCCAAAACAAATTCCCATTACGTTCCAAAACGGTTCTCATATTTTAAATATTCATTTTGAACATATAGTGGCATTTAAAATACTCCCAAAAATGACCGGTTGTCACAGTTTATAGACCTTATCCTTTGAGGATAGAATGTATCAGTAGACTCGAGCCCGTCTATAGGCTTAGGCCTACCGACACATTCTATTCTCTAATAATTCTAGCTAGGTTTGGAAAATAGATCCATAAATTAAATCAAACAATGGAGGAAACGATGTTTATTGAAATTTTGTTCTTTGCATACAAGTAGCATGTAAATAAGGCATACATTCAACAAAACATCATATTCTTGACCTATTTCCAATAAATACAATGTAGTCCTAATCAAAAGTTTGATGTGGCCTTTTAGTACTTTTGTTTCTTTTAAAGCTATGTAATGATGTGTACCTTTGGGGTAGAATTTGCTCTTCTTTTAAAGCTATGTAATGTGGCCTTTTAGTACTTTTGTTTCTTTTAAAGCTATGTAATGTACCTACTTAACTATTTTTATTGAGGATGGAATCAAATCAACATTATCATCAATAATTTAGCGTCACATCACTTATTCATTCTACTACAAACATCTGTAGTAACAACCACCGCCAAACACCCTAATTATTTAGGGTGCGTTTAGTAGAGGGAAAACACCCTTGTTTTCCACAAAATGTTTTGTAGAAAACAAGGAAAACAGAGATCGCGTTCAAATTAGTGTTTTCCAATAAAATTCTCTACAAAACACAAAATTCCTATTTCCAAGTTTAATACACAAAACTAGAAAACACTTTGTTGGATCGTTATACTCTGACCAAACTATTATATAGCTTGTTAAGGGTTTAGTAGCCTTGGATAAATCCTAATCTACTAACAATGAAAACACTGAATTACTCTATTAAGTATGCGGAATTACTTAACAAAGCTAAGAAGAATTAACCAAACTTTGATTATAATAACACCTTAAATCTGCTTGTAGAATGCAGATTATTACAACTCTAACTTCTCTAAATCGTATTCGTAAAACTCTAATATCTCTAATGCCAACCTAGGGATCCTTTTATAGGCACAAGGAAAACCCTAGTTGGTTTACATAACTTGAACGACAAGTATACAATCCCTAACTAATAGAATATTCTAGATTACATAATATTCTAATTCTAATAATATATTCAGTCTTTATCTTCAAGCAGTACTTTGACTTATCAACGAGCAGTACTTTGATCACTAGCAGTACTTTGACTTTAATACTTCAGCAGTACTCTGAAGAGCAGCACTTTGATATCCAGCAGTACTTTGATCTTTTATACCCCAACAATCCTCCCCTAACTTGAATTCTACTTGTTTGATTTCAAGTTTTCTTTGTGTAAGCTTTATCTTCATGGAAAGATTGTCTTCTTTGAAAAATACACTCGTTGTTTTGTCATCATCAGCATAAAGTACTTGCAATCTTTATCAGCAACAAACTTTTATCTTTACAGCAACTTAAACTCTTCTTCTCAGCTACTCAGCAACATTAGATACATCAAATCATATTCAGTTTCATACTATTCTCATCACTTCCAGGTGTGTTAACTCCTGTGAGAGGTGAATCATTGAAAATTAATGGATTTTGATGTCTCTTTACCAAAGCCATTAACTCTGGAGTAGCCAATGTTTAGGTTAAGTAAACCATGGTACATTGATAACCATATGATTTTTAGCAAATCATCAGCTATCAACGGATTTGAGTAGTCTTTACCAAAAGCCGTTTGCTTATGGACTAGTTAGTTCTTAGATCTGAACCATGGTGAACTAATTACCATATAAATGGATTTTCCACAGCCTTTACCACAAGCCATTTTCTTGTGGGCTAGTCAACTCTTCACTTATTTCAGATATGGTGAGTTGAAACCATACAATTTTTAGTAAATTGTCAACTAAAAACGGATTTGATTGTCACATCAGAGCCGTACCCTCATGATGAATCAAACTCTTTCTTGTCTGTTAAACATGGTGAGTTGAATACCATTTGTCGTGTAGTACAAGTACTAACACCATGTGTTACTCAAAAACAATTTGTTGCTGTAATTATTTGTGCTTCAAAAATTATTTTGCACATGACAAAAATTGTTATTCCAAAAGAATGTAACTGGTTTTAAGCTGCAAGCAGTACTTTGGGAAAGTACTGTTTGATCAGCAGTACTTTGAATAAAGTACTTGTTTATTCAAAAGATTTTATACAATTAAAATCATACCAGTATTTTTCAATCATCATCCTTCAAAATTGTCCAATTGATGAACAAATTAATCACCATTAGAGCTGTTTCATCTTCTTCTTCAACTTCCATACCATGATCCAGCATCCTCAGCATCAAATCTCTTGTAAGAGGATATCTCCTTTCTGCCAACATGTAGATCATTGTACCATCTTCCAGCTCTAAGGTATGAACACCAGCATTTGAAAAGAATCTCCAGCTTAGAATCTCCCATACTTCTTGATCTTTCCAAATATCATCTGTGCTAGTTTCTTCTGTTTCCCACATAGTAGTCAAATCTCCCAGCAATACTACACCAATTCCATTGAGTGGAATATCTTTAAAATAAGCTTGAATTTGTTGATGTAGATCAAACAAATCTTCTCTATTTATCAGGTGCAATATATCAACCAGCAGATTGAATGCTCTAAAACTTTCATCTTTTCTATGGAAAACAAAATAATCACCATCCTTTTCTGATTCAATAACCTCTAAATCAGATATCTTTGATTTTGTAGTAGAAACTTCTTCTGACTTAGGAAGCTCAAAATCAACAACTCTTAAATAATTTCTCAGTTCATCAACAGTATTGGTCCTTAACTCTATAGTAGGTTTAGACTTCTTTGATGACTGTGACCTAGTTGTTATTCTCTTTCTTTTGTTGCTTTCTTCCATTAGCTTCCTTCCTTCTACAGTATCATAACCAACAATGCCATCTACTTGTCTTTGATATTCAGCTCTGACAGCATCATATAATTCCTTCATTTGTGAGTGATTCAACTTGTTCAGACCCTTGTATCCTCTTCCTTTCAAATAGCCCATATAAAAATTTCGTTCTTGAGCCTTTGTCATTGATTTCTTTGGTTGAACAGCAGCTTCTTGTCTGTCTTTTTCATACTCAACATCAAGTTCTGTTTGAAGCTTCTTAACAACTGCTTCACTTTGAGCTTCTTGATAAGCCCTTATCTGCTCCATAGAAAATAATTTCTTTTTTCTTCTTTTTCTCTGATTCCACCAGAATTCCTTTTCCTTTATCTTTAGGATCAATTGCTTGAGTGGACTTAGGAGAAGATTGCAGATCTTGAGTTTGTTCAACTCCAGGAATACTAATACCTCTAGGTCTTGACATATTGAGCATAATTTCAGCAATGGTTTCATCATCACTGCTAGTAGGCTTAATCATCTCCTCTTCTTTCTCAACTGGATTAGATGGACCCACATCTTCTTCAAAGTCCAAGGTCCTTGGTGTAATGTGAAACTGTCTCATAGTACTTTGAGCAGTATCTTCATTATTAATACCAACACCAGTACCTTCCAGATCCAATTCTTCAAAGTCACCACTTCTGACTTGAGTGTCAGCTTCTTGAAGATTTACTTGCTCAGTCTCATTACTTCTTCTTTCAGCAATATCTTGATGAGGAGTTTGATCTTCAAGTGGTGTCTGTGGAATATTTTGATCAGCAGTCTTTTTATCCACAGTCTTTTGATCATCAACAACATCTTCATTATCAGCAGCTTCATTCAAATTCTCATTTTCCTTATTCCTCCCCAATGTGAATGAAGATAGCTTTCTTAGCCTTCTTTTCTTTGCTGTGAAGACCTTCTCAGGATGTTGACCATGCTTCTTCTGAGATTTAACCCACAATCTATGATGTGAAATAAGAGGCCAGACAGACTTCTTCAATCTTTTGAACTTAGTTTTTAACTTCAAAAGTTGTGCAGTTTGATCATCATATGCCTTCTTTAATCTCCTTAATTCTCTTGTTAAGGCATAGTTATCCAGAACAGCATCATCATCAGGTGTATTTTTATCAGCCATCACTCCCTCATCTCCTCCAGATGTCTGATTTCCATCTGTGGAAGTATAATCATTGGGGGTGGATGGTTGACTAATACCATGACCTGAGTCAGTTAGAGCAGGACCTTGCAGAGAAACAGTCTTTTCTGTAGAAGCAGTCCTTTCAGAAACCTTTTGAACTGGTGAAGAAACAGTATGTTGTAAAACATCTTCTTCATTAGAAAGTGACTGCTCAGATTGTTGAGATGGAGTTGAAGCAGAATCTCCATGTTCAGAAGCATCCTCTGAATCCTCTTGAACAGCATCTCTAACAGCTTGTGCTACTTCCAGCATATATGCAGTAAGAGGTGTATCTTGACCAGAAAAGAGAGGACTCTTTGTAGCCATGAATGTGAACACCTTGTCAGGAAGCACAACAACTGGTAAAAAATCTTGAGGCTTAGGAATACCTTCAAGCTGTTTATTCAAAAACACCTGTATAAACCTAGGATACATCAAGAATGGAGACTTCTTCTTTATGTGATTAATCATTCCATTTAAGATCATCCAAGAGAAGTTGAATGGCTGATTAGTTGCCAATCCTACCAAAGCAGATGCTATGGTTTTGGGAAATTCATTCCAAGCAGTACTCTTGTTGCTCAGACAATGAAGAAGTACATGGATCAAGTACTTCCAATGAGGACTGAATAAGGGTTTGTCAAAGGTGAGTTTTCGAAGTGAACCCTCATATCCAAGATCCCTAAGTGTATCCCAAATAACCTCTTTAGCAAAACAAGCAGTACCTTCTTCATCATTGAACTGAAGGTCTGCTCTTATTTGAGCCTCTGTAATGCGAATATTGCGACCAGCGACCTTAGCAGTGATAAACCAAATATCCAATTCCTCCCATCCAGCAGTAGCAGTAGCCCAAAATTCTTGAATCCAGGGTCCAATCACATCAGGGTTAACCAAAATAGCATAGTTGATTGAAGACCCAGCAAGAAAATCAATGATATCATGAAAAGCAGCATTGACTTCAGTTTTATCTAAATTGGCTACCATATTGTGACGATTGCATGTTGAACGAGCCATTTGTGTATGGTGTGTGAGAGTAATTTGTGAAAAACGGCGAAGGGAAAAGTGAAAGTTTTAACGAAAGAGAAAAGAGTAATAGGGATAAGTAAATATGGGTAAGATTTATAAAATCAAATCCCAATAAATACGAAAGGTTGTTATTTTTATCCCGTATTTCTTTCCAATTTTTAAATGACAGTTACCATAAAGAATTGACCGTTGTATAGTAACAGTACTTCCACGTCAGCATAACAGTACTTTCACATAGCCGTTGAGCAGTACTTTCACCATACAGAACCCAATTGCCTATAAAAAGACCCTTCATACACCTTCCTTCATCACAAAAGCATATCAAAAACTTATCTTCATCTTTCAAAACCATAACTTCACCATGAGCAACTTTCCATTGGTGTATATCTCATCAGATGACTCAAGTGACACAGAAATTGAGTTTAACTTTGACTCTGATTCTGATTCAGACTCAAAACCAGGATGGAGTGATTACTTTCCTCCAATGGCATCAAGCTCAAACCAGAAAAACTCCAAGAGAAAGGCACCAACTGCTGCTCCAGCTACAACATTATCCCAAGAACTGCCAAGAGCCTTGAACCAAGCTTTAGAGACTGCTCTGAAGAACTTGAAGATTCCTGTGGAAGAGAAGCCTGCAAGACTAGAGAAACCTCCAATGCAAGTGCTTTTCCTCCCTTGTCCAAAGATGCAAGCAGTTTTTGATGAAAAGAGGAAGCAAGCTCAGAAGGCAAAACACAACTATCAGGGCAAAGGGAAAAAGCCAATGGAGTAGTGGAATGGAGTAGATAGATGTAGGCTGATGTAGAATGATGTAGACCAGTACTTTATCTCTTCTTATGTAACGACTGTTGTTTTATGAAACAGCAGTACTTTGGTAGCACTTGTAATCTTTTTATGAATAAAAGCATCAGCCTCCCCTTAAATCATAACCAACTATTAATGCCTCCCCTCAAAAATAGCTTAGAGATTTATCATTCCAATACTCACCACTAAATGCTTAAATCTTGTAATATCAAAACCTTTTGTGAGTAAATCTGCCACATTATCATCTGTATGAATCTTGACAACATTAATCAGTCTATGCTCATAGCAATCACGAATAAAATGATGCCTTATCTGAATGTGTTTGGTCTTGGAATGGTAAACTGGATTCTTCACAATACATATTGTACTCGCATTATCAATGTTGATAGGAGTATTCTTGAAATTGAAACCATAGTCCAAGAGTTGATTTTGCATCCATAGAACTTGTCCACAACAACTTGCAGCTGCAACATATTCAGCTTCTGTAGATGAGGTTGCTGCAATTGTTTGTTTCTTACATTGCCAAGAAACTAATCTTCTTCCAAGATATTGACATCCACCAGTGGTTGATCTTCTATCAAAGTTATCTCCAGCATAGTCACTATCTGAAAAAGCTTCCAAATGAAAAGGTGACTCCTTAGGATACCACAATCCTAGTTTAGGTTGAAACTTGAGATAAGCAAAGATCCTTTGAACAGCATTCATGTGTGAAACCTTGGGTGAAACTTGATATCTTGCACATAAGCATACTGCAAACATAATATCAGGTCTTGATGCAGTTAAGTACATGAGACACCCAACCATTGATCTGTAAAGCTTGACTTCCACTGGTTTTCCATCTTCATCCTTGCCAAGTGAATTTAATGATTTAATGGGTGTTGTTACTGGCTTGAGAGTGTGAAGATTAAATTTCTTAAGAATGTCAGTGACATACTTATCTTGACTTATAAAAATACCAGTCTTTGTCTGTTTAACTTGAAGTCCTAAAAAGAAAGTCAATTCACCCATTGAACTCATCTGAAATTCTTTCTGCATAAGTTCTTCAAATTCTTTCACCATGGATTGTTTTGTAGCACCAAAAATAATATCATCCACATAAACTTGAACTAGCATGATATCCTTTTTGTCTCTTTTAATGAACAAAGTCTTATCAATGGCTCCTCTCCTATAGCCATGTTGTAATAAGAAGGTTGATAGTCTCTCATACCAAGCTCTAGGGGCTTGATGAAGACCATATAAAGCTTTAACAACCTTGTAGACTTTGTTTGGATGTTCAGGATCTTCAAAACCAGGAGGTTGTTTCACATAAACCTCTTCTGTAATCTTTCCATAGAGAAAAGCACTCTTAACATCCATTTGGTAAACTGGAAATCCCATAAAAGAAGCAAAAGCAAGAAACAGTCTTATAGCTTCAATTCTTGCAACAGGAGCAAAGACTTCATCATAATCAACTCCTTCTTCTTGTTTGTAACCTTGGGCAACCAGTCTAGCTTTGTTCTTTATCACATTTCCTCTTTCATCTCTTTTGACTCTGAAAACCCATCTTGTACCAATTACCTTCATTCCATCAGGTAAATCACATAAGACCCAGACTTCTTGAAGTTTAAACTGAAGAAGTTCTTCTTGACAGGCTTCAACCCAACTTTCTTTGGATAATGCTTCCTTTATGCTTTTGGGTTCTTCTTGAGAGATGAAACAAGCAAATAAACAGGTCTGTTGATCTTTATGGTTCAACCTGTTTTGCTTATGAATAAAGCTAAGTAAAGCATTTTGAGGCTTAGTTATGCTTTTAGCTTTTGATCTGGTAAGAATACCAGAAGTTGGAGAACCAATGATCTTATTGGAAGGATGATTCTTATGTACCCTTGAAGTGTGAGTAGTTGGTACATTAAGATCATCTTCCAAATTTGTTGAGTCAGGACCTTGTTCACCAAAAATCCCTTCATCTTGGAGCTCATCATCTGATTCTTCAAATGTAGGCATGGATGAATCAGGCCAATCTTCAGTGTTTGTCCAAGTATTTGACTTGATTCCCCCAGAAATCTCTTCATCATAATTAGCAGTACCTTGATCCAAAGTACTGGGATCCAAAGAACTGTTCTTCTTAGAAGATTTTTCTTTTGTTTGTTCTGCTTCATAAGCTCTTCTTAGATCATCTTCATAAGACTTTGCAAGTGTTTCTTGAAAAAGCATCTTATTTAATTCATCTTGTATTGCTTGATCTTCATCAGATACTGTTTTACTTGACTCATCAGTATCTTGCTTATCAGCAGCAGCACCTTGTTCTTTGTCAGCATCTGTAGGACTGTGATTGACACCATGAACTATGAACTGTATATTTTCATCTTCTGAATGAACAACTTGATTCTCCTCCCTAACAGGCACATAGTTCATCGAAGGAGTCAAAATATCAAGATCAAACATCCAATCAGGACCTTTACCTTTCTGATTTGGTTGATCTTCAAGGAATTCAACATGAAGACAGTCTTGAACCTTCTTGGTAACCTTGTTGTACACCCGAAAACCTTTACTGTTTGTAGAATAGCCCAAAAGATATCCTTCATCAGACTTACCTTCAAATTTTCCCAAATTGTCAATGGTATTAAGGATAGTAAGAGGACATCCAAAAGGTTTCATAAAGCTGATACTAGGTTTTCTGTCCATCAATAACTCATAGGGTGTTTTCATCTGAGGTTTTGTGATAGAAACTCTATTCAAAACATAGCAAGCAGCACTTACTGCCTCAGCCCAAAATTGAATAGGTAAGAGTGAGTCTGCTAACATGGTCCTTGCAGCTTCTATCAAGGTTCTATTCTTTCTTTCTGCAACTCCATTCTGCTGAGGAGTTCTAGCAATACTGAATTCCCTCTTAATTCCTTTATTAGCACAAAAATCATCCATAAGCTTGTTCTTGAACTCAGTCCCATTGTCACATCGAATACCTTTAACCTTTCGTCTTAGTTGATTTTCCAGGGAGATAATTAAATCATGAACAACATCAAAAGTCTCATCTTTGAATCCCAAGAAAAAGACCCAACTAAAACGACTGCAATCATCTGTTACAACTAAGCAGTACTTCTTCTTGTTAAGGCTTAAGACAGACACAGGTCCAAATAAATCCATATGCAGCAGCTCCAAAGGTTCTCTGACTGTTCTTTCTCCAAGTTTCTTGCATGAAGCCTTGTGCTGTTTACCTTTCTTGCAGGCTAAGCATGAGTGATCAGTCTTGAAAATTTTGGAAGGCAAACCTCTAACCAAATTGCCTTTTGCAAGCTTGTTTATATTCTTAAAATTTACATGACCTAGTCTTCTGTGCCATAGATGTGCTTCTTCCATAGATGCCTTTGCTACCAAACATGTAGCATTCTCAGTAGATATAACATTCTTCATATCAATGCTGTATACATCTTTGTTCCTTGGTGCTCTCAGAATCACCAATTTATCATCATCAAGCTTAAATTCTAGGGATAGAATCAGACATTCATTTTCAAGAAACAAGACTGGATACTTTTTGTCACAAATCTGAGAAACTGATATGAGATTGAACTTGAGTTCTGGAACATAACGAACATTTTAAAAATCAATCTTCCCAGTCTTGATTGTTCCTTTACCAATAATCCTTCCTCCAGAAACATCATCTCCAAAAGCAACCTTGCCTCCAAAATATGACCTAAAATTTGACAGAATCTCCTTGACTCCTGTCATACTACCAGAGCAACCACTATCAAAAATTAAATGATCTTTAAGTTCCTCTTCTAGGTTACCCTGCACAAGAATAAGAAAGTTAGTTCTTCTTAGGAACCCAAGCCATTACTGACTTGTGTTCCCCTTGTGGAGTTACATACTCAAAATTTTTAAGTATGTAATTGCCACTGTTTTTATAAACATGATCAATAACTTTCTTTTGTTCAAAAACAGTATTATTGTCCCCTGCAACAGTTGTTACTTCACCCACACTTGCTGAAAGTACTGATTTGTCCCCTGCAGTACTTCCCTTTTTGACCCATATTTGTTTAACTTTGGGAGTAGTGGTCTGTGGTTTAAGCACTCTATTGCAAGACTGCTTAGGTTTAGGTACCCAAATTTGTTTTACTGCATTTGATCTTACATTAGCAGTACCTTGAGGTGTTGAAGGTTTCCTAACAGTCTTTTGGTTATGAACTGTTTTTGATTTACCAGTACCTTGAAAGGACTGTCTTGTAGGTACTGATTGTTTGAAAAAATTCCTTTTCTGTTGAGGGTACCTAGGTGTTGTAGCAAAATTACTATGATTGACCCTTCTAGAATAGTTCCAAACTGGTTTGGGTGAAACTGGTTTAGTTACTGGTGGCCTATGTTGAGCAGTGTTGGTCTTTGGGTACTGACTTAAGTACTCTGAATGTAAGTTACAATCTTTGATCAGGTGAGTAGGACTATAACAAACAAAACATAGCTTCTGATTCATGGACCCAAATCCTTTTCTATTATGATAATAGCCCATTCCTGAGTGACCTCTAGATGAAAAATGAAAAGAGTTTCTAAAATCAGCAGTATTTTGAAAAGTGTTTTGTGAAGGTACTGCTGAATGATTAGCAGTCTTTTGATAAGGTACTGCTGGTTTTTGAAAAGATTTAGTAGAACTCTTAACATTTACATTATTCCCTGAT
>LBNU01013463.1:43366-59423 GCA_014162995.1 Artemisia annua
AACTACACCGCCAAAAAGGTGTTTGATTCCGGTTTCTACTGGCCCACGATTTATAAGGATGCCCAGGAATTAGTCAGATCCTGTGACGCTTGTCAACGTCATGATAATATTTCACAAAAGAATGAAATGCCACAAAATGCAATTCAAGTTTGTGAAATCTTTGACGTATGGGGTATCGATTTTATGGGGCCATTTCCGTCATCTCATTGAAACAAGTACATACTCGTGGCTGTTGACTATTTATCAAAATGGGTTGAGGCGAAAGCTTTACCCACAAATAATGCCCGAGTTGTTGTGAAGTTTTTAAAAGCTCTTTTTGCTCGATTTGGAACTCCACGTGCTATAATTAGTGATCGTGGTACGCATTTCTGCAATGACAAATTTGATAAAGTCATGCAAAAGTATGGTGTAACTCACCGTCTTTCTACTGCGTACCACCCTCAGACAAGTGGACAAGTTGAAGTTTCCAATCGAGGCATTAAAAGAATCTTGGAAAGAACTGTAGGCGAAAATCGTGCATCGTGGTCGGAAAAGTTAGATGATGCACTCTGGGCTTTCCGCACAGCTTACAAAACACCCATCGGGTGTACGCCTTACAAGCTTGTGTACGGGAAAGCGTGCCATCTTCCGATCGAGCTTGAGCACAAAGCCTATTGGGCCCTCAAGCATGCCAATTTCGACCTCCAAACTACAGGCGATCATCGAAAAGTTCAAATGAATGAATTGAATGAACTTCGTGATCAGGCCTATGAAAACTCTTTAATCTACAAGGAAAAAACAAAGAAGCTCCATGACTCAAAGATCAAAAACCGCGTTTTCAATGTTGGTGATCGAGTCCTTCTTTTTAACTCAAGATTAAAGATCTTTTCGGGTAAATTGAAGTCCCGTTGGACTGGCCCATTCACTATTGCAAAGGTTTATCCTTATGGCACCGTCGAATTATCTCAAAATGACGGACGAAATTTCAAAGTGAATGGGCATCGTTTGAAGCATTACTTTGGAGAGGACATACCATCCAAGGTTGTCCCGGATCTCCAAACTTTCCCCAAGGACAAATGAATGCGGGGATCGAGTCAAGCTAGCGACTCGGTGAACAAAAACAGTAGCAATGCATATGGGTTTTCACCCGTATTTCTGACTTCTTTCTATTTTCTACCACCTAAGTGTGGGGGAGTGGCCGTCCCCTGCAGCTGTTTTCAATGTATATAAAATCTCTTATATAAAAAAAATAAAAAAAAAAAATCATCATAATCATTTTAAAAGAAGTGATAGCTTCTATTTAAGAAGCTTGAGCTTTTTCAGTTGTGTACAGTATATATAATATAAATAAAGTGAAAAATCCAATTTCCGCAGTTAGCTTAGAATATTGTCTTGCTTTCCGTTCGAAGATTCGGCATAATAGCCGGGACTTTGAATATTGAGGACAATATTCAATTCTAAGTGTGGGGGGGAAATTCTAGCGAATTTTATCACATTATATCATCTAGTACCCCCGTTTTTGGCCAAAATTTTTCAAAAATTTTTCACTTTATTTCAAAATTTTTGTGGTTATCAGTCCGCCATGTCTAACCGACAAAAGGATTGGCTAATCCAGGAGCAAACGGCTCTTGGTAAAGATACATCAAATCCGTTTACGGCTTGCAATTTGCCAAAAATTGTATGGTAATCGACTCACCATATCTTCAAATAGTGAAGAGTTGGCTAGCCCGCAAGATTATGGCTTGTGGTAAAGGCAGTTGGAAAACCATAATTGGTAATCAGCTCACCAAAGATAATAACTATGTTTTATCTAAGAGTTGGCTAGTCCAGAAGCAAACGGCTTCTGGTAAAGACTTATCAAACCCGTTGAAAGCTGGTGATTTGCTCAAAATCACATGGTTATCGGTGTACCATGGTTCTTACTTGAACTTAAACATTCGGCTACTCCAGAAGTGATGGCTTTTGGTAAAGAGACTTAAAATCCATCAAATTTTCATAAAAGATTGCTAGGGACTAGCAATAGTTTAGTGTGGGGGATTGATGAGTGCTCAAACACTCATCATTTTTGGTCAATTCTGAAATGCAAAACATCTGAAAACACGCAAAAACGCATCAAAATGATGAAAATATCCAAGGATCGTGTTTTATATGTCTCAAATGCAAAATGTTTAAAAACAAATGAAAAATGAGCAAAGTTTGCAGATTTGGCAGTTTTAGTCCCCCAACTTTCAAAGATTGGCAAAAATAGTCCCTGGAATTTAAAAATGTGGAGTTTTATCATTCAAGGTCCATGAAATGTTTTAAGTTGTCAAAATTGGTCCTTGAATGAATTTTTGGGCAAATGGCAGAAAAGGTCCCTGAACTTTGAAAATTGTCAAAAATGGTCCTTGGTTATTTAAAGTGGAAAAATGACAAATTTGGTCCTTGTGTTATTGGAGTTTGGCAACATTGGTCCTTATGAGCACTTTGGAAAAATCACAATTTCAGTCCCTCATGTTTGGCTAAATTGCAAAATTGGTCCTTGTTGTTTATTAAAGCCAAACGGGCCCCTTTTTAATTCTAAACCCAAATCATAAACACCCCAAGCCCTTTTCCACCCCCTGGCCCAATTAAATCCCAGCCCAACACCCTTAGTAATAAAAAAACCCACCCCCATTTTTTATAAACTCCCCCAGTCAACCACACAGTCAAACTTCCCCCTTCTTCATCCCTCCCACGTGGTCCTGGTACTTCTCCACTGTGCACCTCCCCTCCTACACCTCAGCAAACCCACTCCATGTCTCCCCCAACTCCCACAAACATCCAAAGTTCCTTAATTGCTTCTATACTACTTTTACTCATCCATCCTGACAAATAAGAAAATGGCGCCAAAAGTGAGTTTCAATGGCTGAGATCATTTCCACCCAATCCAATGGGTGGGATTTACTCAAGGAGGTGCAAGGAAGTCAATGGAAGCAATATAAAGAGAAGAGAAGCAGTTGAGATAGATATCTAGTGTAACTTAGTGTAGTTGTAATGTCATTTTAATAAACTTTTCCCTTCCAGTGTAATTTTTAACTTTCAAATGTTAGATTAAGCTTTATCAGTGTATTAGTAACTTGTTTCATGTATTAATTTGAACTTTCTCAGTTGAAATCACATTTTGCCATTTTTAGTGAAAATTCAATGCTAGCTTCTTAGTTGTTAAAAGTTGTTGCTTTCTGTTTCTTTGGACTCATTTTAGCTTATCATTAAGATTTTATAAGCTTCAAAAGCATTTTAACCTGTTTTCCATTAGAATCTCAAAAAATAGCAAAATAGCTCAAAAGTAGTCCATAAATAAAAAAAATAGAAGAGAAGTAGATTGAAGCAAAGAGTATGGTTGATTTTGGATTGCTATGGTTGTAGAGTCTCATGGGAGGCATTAGGTTGTTGAATTTGGTCCTTGGATACTTAGTTCTCAGCTTAGGACCTTTTGTAAGCAACTTTCTAATTTTTGGCATATTACTGTTCATTGTGCTTATACATGATTCATCTGTATTTTTATGTTTATTAAGTGTATTTGAGATGATTTGATAGCTTAATTGTTCATTGTAGTAGTTTTATAGTTTATTAACTCATATTTCATGATTTAGTTTGGTTAACTGTCTCATTGTGCATTGGATGATCCTGTGGTGCTTTGTTGTTCTTATTTGGGTTTCTGTGTTCCAATGTGATTATTTGGTCAGTATATGAGTTAAATTTGTGGTTCAGTAGTTAAAATATTACACTTGCTTCTTTAATCAGTTCATATAGCTAGTATAAGGGGTGTTTGGTATAGAGTAGATTTTTGTATTCAAGACTGATATAAGTGTTAAGCTTGACTCATATAGGTCATATGAGATGCATGTAGAGTAGTTAAACCTTAAAACTCATGGTCTTTTTATAAAATAGTCAAAATTCACTGTCATCTCAGATTTTTGCATTAAAACGCTCAGATTAGTTTGCATCAACATCACTCTAGGATTAGTAGTGTTTAATTTAGCCTAATCTAGTTCTATTTTGTTGTATCATCTCATTTTCAGTGGAATGGGAGCAATCAAAGTCCATTTTGGTCAAAACGCTCAAAAAATCAAAAGTCAAAATTCTCAGTAAAAAAAGTTTTTGAATAAACTTGTGATTTTTGTTATGATCTCAATACTTGGTTTCTGAACTTGTGCTTTTAGGATATTGTTAACTTGTTGCTTTTCATGCTGCTAGTATTTTTCATAATTTTTAGATTGCTTATCTAAGTGCTTATTTTGAGCCCTTCTTTGGCTTGTTTTTTTACTGCTGCTGCTGTTGTGAGGCAGTGTATGCTGAGTTTTTTTTGATTTTGCATGTTATTGTTGTTATCTTTGATATTTGTTGCTTTAATTGTTGTTGTTTATTATGTTTGTATAAGCTTTTATAAGCTTTCTGCTTATTCAAGCTTATTTATGTTCTTATTGTTGTCTGCTGCATGTTTGTTTTTGTTCATGAATTGAGCTTGTTGTTGTTTGTATTAAGATAATCTTGCTTGATCTTGTAGTGGTTCATGCTCTTGTTGTTGTTTTAGTTGTTGTTGTTTATCCTTGTTATTTGATCAAGCTTATTTGAGCTTATTCTGAGCTTGAGTGGGCTTAGACCTCCTCCACCACCACCACTTTGGTGGTTGATTGTGGCCACCTCAGTGGGTCCCACTGACTCACTTTGGGTTCTCTCAACCCCCCTCCTGGCAAGCTTCAAGTTTTGACCAATAGTTTGACCTTAGACCCTGTGGACCCCACTTGAAATCACTCCAAAAGTGTGTCCCATTTCTGTTTCAGACTCCAAATAAGCAAGTGCTTATTTTGGTCTCTTGGCTTATTCAGCTTGCTTATTTGAGTCAATTTAGCTTAAACTTGTCCAAGTAACTCAATTGAATCAGATTCCACCACTGTGGACCCCACTTAAGCTCATTTAGGCTTATTTCTCATTTTGGTCAATAAAAGTCAACTGTCAAACATTTTAGTGTCCAAATTGCTAAATTTTAAGCTCTGTAAATGTTGTTTTTGTAAAAGTTGTTAGTTTTTAGTGTATAATCAAGTTTCAAAAAGAAAATCAAAAAAATAATCATTTTTAAATTAAGTGATAGTTTCCATTTAATATAGTTTAATTTTTAATTTTTCTTTTTACATTTTTGTTAAGTACCAATATGTTTTTATATTTTTCTTAATTTCTTAGTAACTTAAAGTATTTTAAGGAATTTTTCGAGATTTTTCACTTTTCATTTAGTATTTATTAGAATTTAAGATAGTTTAATAAGTAATTATATAGTAATTAATTAATTAAAAATAGATAATTAGTGTTAAAAATAGATTTTCAGTTTTAAAATTAGTTTTATAATATTTCAGATTTTTCCAAATTAATTTTGCATTTTTCCAAGTTGTTTTCCTATTTATCTCATTTTTAGTTAATTTAAATTAGTAATTAAATCTTAATTAATTCATAATAATTAATTAAAAAGTCAAAAAAATATTTTTCTTTTTCTCAAAATTTTCTTTTATCATTAGGATTGTAAAAACATGTTTTTCATCATCTAGGTGTTTGTAGATCTCCGTTTTCACTTTTATTTTTGTACGTAGACGTTTAATTAAAACGTAAACGTACACTTTTAGAATTGTAAACGTTTCCTGGTTTCTAGTAATCATTTGTAGTGTTTGTTTACCATTTTCATTCATAATTTTGTAGTTTAAATCCAATCAATGTCTCTCATCAATCATCGTTTCATAAACGCTTGATCTCAGAATCGTTTTAAACACCATTTCACGCTTCGTCGGGACATTACGACCCGGGAAGAACTCTTATACTACTCTTGGTTAGCATTGTGCCCTGGATTGCTTGACTTAAGTTGACCAAATCCTTGGTCAGTTTTAGTTGGCTGTTCAGAGCCAATCAACTGTCATCTTCTCTATGGAAAACAAAGTAATCTCCATCTTTTTCAGATTCAATAACCTCCAAATCTGATATCTTAGCCTTTGTAGCAGTAACTTCTTCTGACTTTGGAAGCTCAAAATCAACAACTCTTAGGTAATCTCTCAGTTCATCAATTGTGTTTGCTCTTAATTCCACTTCAGACTTAGACTTCTTTGATGACTGTGATTTAGTTGTTATTCTTTTCCTTTTATTACCAGCTTCCATCATCTGTTTTCCTTCTTCAGTATCATAACCAATAATGCCAGCTACTTGTCTTTGATATTCTTCTCTGACAGCATTATATAAATCCTTCATTTCTTGATACTTTAACTTCTGTAAACCTTTGTATCCACGACTTTTCAATTAACTCATATAAAAATTTCTTTCTTGGGCTTTTGTCATTGGCCTTCTTGGTTGAACAACAATCTCCCTTTCTTTTACAAACTCAGCATCAAGTTCTGCTTGTAACTGTTTAGCAGCTTCTTCACCTTTAGCTTCTTGAATAGCCCTTATTTGTGCTAAAGAGAATTCCTTCTTCTTCTTCTTTTCTCTGGTTCTACCAAGATTCCTTTCCCTTTGTCTTTAGGATCTGTTTCTTGAGTAGGTAGAGGAGAAGGTTGTGCTTGAGTATGTTCAACTTCTTGAATAACAATGCCTCTAGGTCTGGATATACTCATCATAATCTCAGCAATAGTCTCATCATTACTATTGGTAGATTTTCTAATCTCTTCTTCCTGAACTGGATTGGATGGACCCACATCTTCTTCAAAATTTAAGGTCCTTGGTGTAATGAGAGACTGCCTCACAGTACCTTGAGCAGTATCTTGATTAGCAATATCTTGAGCAAGACCAACACCAGTACCTTCCAAATCCAATTCTTCTTTATCACCACTTCTGATTGGAATATCAGCTTCTTGAAGATTTATTTGCTCAGTCTCATCATTCTTTCTTTCAACAGTATCTTGATGAGGAATTTGTTCTTCAAGTGGTGTCTATGGAATATTTAAACCAGTATTAACAGCATCTTGATCAACAGCATCAGTACTTTGATCAGCAGTCTTTTCATCCACAGTCTTTTGATTCAAAACTGTATTTTCATTAACAGTATCTTCAAAGACAGCATCTTCATTCAAATTCACATCTTCCTTATTCCTCCCCAATGTGAATGAAGATAGCTTTCTTAGCCTCCTCCTTTTAGACTTAAACTTCTGGAGACCTTCTGGATGTTGTGGAATGAAAGACTTAACTAATTTCTTCAACTCCTTATACTTCTATTGAAGAATTTCCATAGCAATAGCTTGAACATCATAAGCTCTCTTCAACCTCTTCAACTCTCTTGTCAAGGTATAATTATCCAGAACCTCTTCTTCATCAGGAGTGACTACATCAGCTCCCTCATCTCCTCCAGATGTCTGAGAACCATCTTGCAGAGAAATAGTCTTTTCTGTTGAAGCAGTCTTTTCCCTTGAAACAGTCTTTTGAGAGAGTTCTTGAACTGGTGAAGAAACAATGTTTTGAGAGACATTTTCTTCATTTGAAGGGGACCTCTCAGACTGTTGAGAATCATTTTGAGATGGTGTGGGAGCATAGTCTAAATGTTCAGATGCATCCTCTGAATCTTCATGAGCAGCATCTCTAACAACTTGTGCTACCTCCAACATGTAAGCAGTGAGAGGTGTATCCCTACCAGAAAATTAAGCACTCTTGGTGGCCATGAAGGTAAATACCTTATCAGGAAGAGTAACAACTGGCAAAAATTCTTGGGGTTTAGAAACACCTTCAAGCTGTTTATTCAAAAAGACCTGTATGAACCTAGGATACATAAAAAATGGAGAACCATTTTTGATGTGTTTAAGCATACCATCAAGTATCATCCAAGAAAAATTGAATGGCTGATTAGTAGCTAGTCCTACCAAGGCAAAGGCTATTGATTTGGGAAATTCATTCCAAGAAGTACTCTTGTTGCTTAGACAATGAAGTAGGACATGGATCAAATATTTCCAATGTGGACTGAATAAGGGTTTGTCAAAGGTTAGTTTGCTAAGTGAACCCTTATATCCAATATCCCTAAGTGTATCCCAAAGTACCTCTTTAGCGAAACAAGCAGTACCTTCTTCATTATTAAACTGAAGGTCTGTTCTTATGGAATCCTCTGTAATTCGAATATTACGCCCAACAACCTTAGCTGTAATAAACCAAACATCCATCTCCTCCCATCCAGCTTTAGCAGTAGCCCAAAACTCTTGAATCCAAGGTGCAATAACATCGGGATTGACCAAGATAGCATAATTAATTGACGACCCAGTGAGAAAATCAATTATATCAAGAAAATCAACATTCAATTCCGTTTTATCCAAGTTGGCTACCATATTGTGACGATTGCAAGTGGAACGAGCCATTGATGTATGATTGAGTAAGTAAGAGAGCGGCGACGGTTATGTTTATGAAAGGTGGGATGTTAGTTATAAGGAAAGAGAATAATTCGGTAGAGTTAAGTATATATGGGTAAGATTTAAAAAATCGAATCCCAATAAATGCGCAAACCGTTATTTTTAGCCCTTATTTCTTTCCAAGAAAATCAAAAATATTTTACCACACTTTTATTACCGTTGGAATAGTACAAGTACTTCCAACGTCAGCAAAGCAGTACTTTCATTATAGCCGTTGAACAGTACTTTCAGCATCCAAAACCCATTTACCTATAAAAAGACTCTTCATACATACTTTTCTTCATCACAAAAACATATCAAAAGCTTCAAAAACTTATCTTCATCTTTCAAAACCATAACCTCACCATGAGCAACTTTCCATTGGTTTATATCTCATATGATGACTCAAGTGAAACAGAGATTGAGTTTAATTTTGACTCTGATTCTGATTCAGACTCAAAGCCTGGATGGAGTATTTACTTTCCTCCAACTGCATCAAGCTCAAACCAGAGAAACTCTAAGAGAAAGGCACCAACTGCTGCTCCAGCTACAACACTATCCAAAGAACTGCCAAGAGCCTTGAACCATGCTTTAGAGACTGCCCTGAAGAACTTGAAGATTCCTGTGGAAGAGAAGCCTGCAAGACTAGAGAAACCTCCAATGCAAGTGCTTTTCCTACCTTGTCCAAAAATGCAAGCATCGTTTGATGAAAAGAGAAAGCAAGCTCAGAAGGCAAACACAATTACCAGGGAAAAGGGAAAAAGCCTATGGAGTAGTTTATGTAGGTTGTAGGTTGATGTAGGTTTGCTTGATCATGTATCTCTGTTGATGTAATGACTGTGGTCTTTGAAGATGAATGTACTGTAACTTATAATGAATAAAAGTTCCTTTCTTTTGAAGGATATATGTAGCCTCCCCTCAAAATATGAATGACTATTAATGCCTCCCCTAAAAAATAGCCCTAAAATTGATCATACCAATACTTACCACCAAATGCTTGAATCTTGAAACATCTGTGCTCATAACAATCTCGAATAAAATGATGCCTAATCTGAATGTGCTTAGTCTTGGAATGAGAAATTGGATTCTTCACAATACAAATAGTACTCTCATTATCAATGTTCATAGGAGTATTCTTGAAATTGAATCCATAGTCCAAGAGTTGATTTTGCATCCACAGTACTTGTCCACAACAACTTGCAGCTGCAACATATTCTGCTTCAGTAGATGAGGTTGCTGCAATTGTTTGTTTCTTACATTGCCAAGAGACTAATCATCTTCCAAGATATTTGCATCCACTAGTGGTTGATCTTCTATCAAAATTATCTCCAGCATAATCACTATCTGAAAAAGATTCCAAGTGAAAAGGGGACTCCTTAGGATACCACAATCCTAACTTAGGTTGATGCTTGAGATAGGCAATAATTCTTTGTACAACATTCATTTGAGAAACCTTGGGTGAAACTTGATATCTTGCACATAGACAAATAGCAAACATGATATCAGGTCTTGATGCAGTAAGTACATGAGACACCCAAACATAGATATGTAAAGCTTGACTTCCACTGGTTTTCCATCTTCATCTTTACCAAGTGAATTTGAAGATTTAATGGGTGTAGTGACTGGCTTGATAGTATTGAGGTTAAACTTCTTAAGAATGTCAGTGACATACTTATCTTGACTTATGAAGATACCAGTACTTGACTGTTTAACTTGAAGCCCCAAAAAGAAAGTTAACTCACCCATTGAACTCATTTGAAATTCTTTTTACCTAAGTTCTTCAAACTCTTTCACCATAGATTGTTTTGTAGCTCCAAAGATAATATCATCCACATACACTTGAACAAGCATGATATCCTTTTTGTCTCTTTTTATGAACAAAGTCTTATCAATGGCTCCTCTCCTATAGCCATGTTGTACCAGAAAATTTGAGAGTCTTTCATACCAAGCTCTAGGGGCTTGATGAAGACCATACAATGCTTTGACAACTTTGTAGACTTTGTTGGGATGTTCAGGATCTTCAAAACCAGGAGGTTGTTTAACATAAACCTCTTCTGTAATCTTGCCATAAAGAAAGGCACTCTTGACATCCATTTGATAGACTGGAAATCACATATAAGAGGCAAAGGCAAGGAATAGTCTGATTGCTTCAATTCTTGCTACAGGAGCAAATACTTCATCATAATCCACTCCTTCTTCTTGTCTATATCCTTGTGCAACCAATCTTGCTTTGTTCTTAATGACATTACCTCTTTCATATCTTTTGACTCTGAAGACCCATCTTGTACCAATTACCTTCATACCATCAGGTAAATCACATAAGCCCCAAACTTCTTGAAGCTTAAACTGTAGAAGTTCTTCTTGCATAGCTTCAACCCAGCTTTCTTTAGTTAAAGCTTGAGCTACATTGTTGGGTTCTTCTTGAGAGATGAAACAACAAAAAACAAGTCTGTTGATCCTTATGGTTCATCCTGTTTTGTTTATAAACAAAGCTAAGCAAAGCATTATGAGGCTTGATGGTATTTTTAGCTTTAGACTTTGTAAGAACACCAGAATTAGGAGAACCAATGATCTTATTTGTAGGATGATTCTTATGTACTCTTGAAGTGTAAGTAGTTGGTACAGTAAGATCATCTTCCAAGTTTGTGAAATCAGGACCTTGTTGAGAGAAAATTCCATCATCTTGCAACTCATCATCTGATTCTTCAAAAGGAGGCATGGATGAACCAGGCCAATCATCAGTATTTGTCCAAGTGTTTGAATTAACCCCCCAGAAGTACTTTCAAATGGAGCAGCAGTACTTTGATCCAAAGTGCTGTTGTCCAAAGTACTGTAATCCAAAGTGTTGTTGTCCAAAGTACTGTCAGATGAATTTTTAGATTTTCCCTTTGTCTTCTCTACTTCATAAGCTCGTCTTTGTTCATCCTCATAGGACTTTGCAAGTGTTTCTTCAAAAAGCATCCTATTGAGTTCATCTTGAATGGCTTGATCTTCATCAGAGATTATGGGAGTTGAATCATCAGTACTTTGTGTTTCAACAGTACTTTGCTTCTTGTTAACAGGAATAGACTCTGTATCTTGATCAGCTGTAGAACTTGCATTAACACCATGAACTATGAACTGTGAATCTTCTTCTTCTGAATGAACAACTTGATTCTCCTCCCTAACAGGCACATAGTTCATTGAAGGAGTCAATACATCAAGGTCAAACATCCAATCAGGACCTTTACCCCTTTGGTTTGTCTGATCTTCAAGGAATTCAACATGGAGACAGTCTTGAACCTTCTTTGTAACCTTATTATATACTCGAAAACCTTTACTATTTGTAGAATAACCCAAAAGATATCCTTCATCAGACTTGCCATCAAACTTTCCCAAGTTATCAATGGTATTAAGGATAGTAAGAGGACATCCAAAAGGCTTCATAAAGCTTATACTAGGTTTCCTGCCCATTAGTAATTCATAGGGTGTCTTCATCTGAGGTTTGGTGATAGACACTCTATTCAAAATATAGCAAGCAGCACTTACTGCTTCAACCCAAAACTGAATAGGTAAGAGAGAATCTGCAAGCATTGTTCTTGCTGCTTCTATCAAGGTTCTGTTCTTCCTTTCTGCCACTCCATTCTGCTGAGGATTTCTAGCAATGCTAAACTCCCTCTTGATTCCATTGTTGGCACAAAAATCATCCATAAGATTGTTCTTGAATTCAGTCCCATTATCACATCTAATACCTCTAACCTTGAGTGTTAATTGATTTTCCAGGGATATTATTAAATCATGAATGGCATCAAAAGTTTCATCATTAAATCCCAAGAAAAAGACCCAACTAAAACGACTGCAATCATCTGTCACAACTAAGCAGTACTTCTTCTTGTTAAGGCTTGAAACAGAAATAGGTCCAAATAAATCCATATGCAACAACTCCAAAGGTTCTCTAACTGTTCTTTCCCCAAGCTTCTTACATGAAGCTTTATGATGTTTACCTTTCTTGCAAGCCAAACATGAATTATCAGCCTTAAAAGTTTTGGAAGGTAAACCTCTAACTAAGTTGCCTTTGACCAGCTTGTTGATGTTCTTGAAATTCACATGACCTAATCTTCTGTGCCATAGATGTGCTTCTTCAAGTGTTGCCTTTGCTATCAAACATGTAGCTTTCTCAAAGGAGATAATATTCTTCATATCAATACTATACACATCATTGTGTCTTGGTGCCCTCAAAATCACCAAGTTTTCATCTTCAAACTTAAACTCAGAGGATAGAATAAGACACTCTGTATCAGTGAACAACACAGGGTACTTCTTGTCACATATCTGAGAAAATGATAAGAGATTGAACTTGAGCTCTTTCACATAATGAACATTTTCAAAATCAATCTTTCCTGTCTTGATAGTTCCTTTTCCAGTAATTTTTCCTCCAGTAGCATCATCCCCAAAAGCAACTTTTCCTCCAAAGTATGGCTTAAAATCTGACAGAATCTCCTTTTCTTTTGTCATGCTTTCAGAGCAACCACTATCAACAATTAAATGATCTTTAAGCTCCTCTTCTGGGTTGCCCTGCACAATGATAAGAAAGCTAGTTTCTTTTAGGAACCCAAGCCATTACTGACTTGTGTTCCCCTTGTGGAGTCACATACTTAAAATCTTTAAGTATGTAATTTCAACTGTTTTTGTGAACATGATCAATTACTTTATTATGTTTGAAAACTTGATCTTTGTTAGAAAAACAACTTTCTTTTTTAGCAATATGTTTCTTTCCACCCATACATTCTGAAAGTACTGGTTGGTCCCCTGCAGTACTTTCCTTCTTGACCCACATTGTTTTAACTTATTGTGTTGAGGTCTGTGGTTTAGGGACTCTTCTGTAAGGTCTTTTATCAGCAGTACCTTGATTGGGTGAAAATCTCCTAACAGTACTTTGTGAGAATACTGTTTTTGGCTTACAAGTACCTTGAAAAGTGTGACCTGAAGGTACTGGTTGTTTGGAAAAAGATCTTTTCTGTTGAGGGTACCTATAGGTTTTTGTGAAATTACTATGGTTGACCCTATTTGAATAATTCCAAACTGGTTTGTGTGAAACTAGTTTTGTCTCTGTTGGCCTATGTTGAGCAGATTTAGTCTTTGGGTAATGACTTAAGTAATCTGAATGTAAGTTACAGTCTTTTATCAAGTGATTAGGACTATAACAAACAAATCATAATTTTTGATTCATTGACCCAAATCCTGTTCTTTGAGGTTTATAGCTAAGACCAGTATGACGTCTAGGTGAATGATTAAAAGAATTTTTAAAGTTAGCAGTATTTTGAAAAGTATTTTGTGAAAGTACTGCTGAGTGACTAGCAGTTCTTTGAGAAAAGTTTGAGAATACTGCTGGTTTTGGAAAAACTTTATGTGTAGCATCCTTTTATGTGTAGCATCCTTAGGAATCTTAACTTTTTCTTCAGATGAACTTGGATTAGATTGACCCTTAAGTTTATTCCTAAACTCTAGATTGTCTACTCCATAACAAGAAACATCTTTCCTAGGTGGTTGAAAACTTCCAATGGCATGAGGAACTGCATGATACCCCTCATCTTTCTTAAATTCAGGAGGTGTTGGGCTTATGGGTTCCTCACTACTAGATCTGTTTTCTTCTGAGCAAGTTTCAAATTCACTAGTTGAGAGTTCCTCTGAATTTTCTTGTTCCTTATCACTAGTTGGAAGCTAGTTTCTTTTAGGAACCCAAGCCATTACTGACTTGTGTTCCCCTTGTGGAGTCACATACTTAAAATCTTTAAGTATGTAATTTCAACTGTTTTTGTGAACATGATCAATTACTTTCTTATGTTTGAAAACTTGATCTTTGTTAGAAAAACAACTTTCTTTTTCAGCAATATGTTTCTTTCCACCCATACATTCTGAAAGTACTGGTTGGTCCCCTGCAGTACTTTCCTTCTTGACCCACATTGTTTTAACTTTTTGTGTTGAGGTCTGCGGTTTAGGGACTCTTCTGTAAGGTCTTTTATCAGCAGTACCTTGATTGGGTGAAAATCTCCTAACAGTACTTTGAGAGAATACTGTTTTTGGCTTACAAGTACCTTGAAAAGTGTGACCTGAAGGTACTGGTTGTTTGGAAAAAAGATCTTTTCTGTTGAGGGTACCTATAGGTTTTTGTGAAATTACTATGGTTGACCCTATTTGAATAATTCCAAACTGGTTTGTGTGAAACTGGTTTTGTCTCTGTTGGCCTATGTTGAGCAGATTTAGTCTTTGGGTAATGACTTAAGCAATCTGAATTTAAGTTACAGTCTTTTATCAAGTGTTTAGGACTATAACAAACAAATCATAATTTTTGATTCATTGACCCAAATCCTGTTCTTTGAGGTTTATAGCTAAGACCAGTATGACCTCTAGGTGAATGATTAAAAGAATTTTTATAGTTAGCAGTATTTTGAAAAGTATTTTGTGAAAGTACTGCTGAGTGACTAGCAGTTCTTTGAGAAAAGTTTGAGAATACTGCTGGTTTTGGAAAAACTTTAGAAAATCTTTTATCATTGTTTGCATTCCTAGCATTCCTTTTATGTGTAGCATCCTTAGGAATCTTAACCTTTTCTTCAGATGAACTTGGATTAGATTGACCCTTAAGTTTATTCCTAAACTCTAGATTGTCTACTCCATAACAAGAAACATCTTTCCTAGGTGGTTGAAAACTTCCAATGGCATGAGGAACTGCATGATACCCCTCATCTTTCTTAAATTCAGGAGGTGTTGGGCTTATGGGTTCCTCACTACTAGATCTGTTTTCTTCTGAGCAAGTTTCAAATTCACTAGTTGAGAGTTCCTCTGAATTTTCTTGTTCCTTATCACTAGTTGGATTCTCTTCTGAACTACT
The DNA here is from genome assembly GCA_014162995.1 of Artemisia annua. NCBI lineage: Eukaryota > Viridiplantae > Streptophyta > Magnoliopsida > Asterales > Asteraceae > Artemisia > Artemisia annua. The sequence continues at coordinate 58,577 of LBNU01013463.1, forward strand.
ATACTCAACACCATAACCTAGTCCTGTTTTAATATGTGCTCTTCTTTGTTTTTCACAAAAACTAGCATGCGTAAGACCAGCTTCTTTCCAACTAGCAAGTTTATTTAACAAAGCATCTCTTTCTTTAGTCATCTTTTCTAATTCAGACACCTTACATCCTAACTTCCATTCACTTAGTTTTAATTGATAATCTTGTTGCTTATATTGTTCTGCCCAAGCTACTTCATTGTTTTCATGTGTTATTATTTTGGCTTCCATTGACTCTAAAGTCAATTGATAACCAAGAACTTCAGTCCTAGCTTTATTATGTTTATCTCTTTCAGACACATAATCATTAAGTAGCTTTTGATAAACATTATTACACTTAGAGCATACCTCAGTAGCAGTAGGTGAAGTAGGTGAAGTAGCAACCAAAGCCAGCAGAACAGGTTCATCTTCACTTTCCATGCTCCAATCAAAGCCTCTAAGATATTCAATAGAATCCAAAGCAACACATCCTGGTTCCTCATCAAAAGCTGTGCTCGAATCAAATTCTTCCATTGCAACCATAGACAGAGTGACTAGTTCATCATCAAATTCAGTACTCCAGTCAACCTCTGATAGATTTTCTTGAGCCACTAAAGCTTTTGGTTTTGGTTCAGGAACTTCCTTGATTTCAACCATGATTTTGGGTTTCTCAATCATCCTGTTTGCTTGATACTTAGCAAACTTGCATTCCCTTGCAAAGTGTCCAGTCCTTTGACAATTGAAGCATTCAGTCTTAGACTTATCAGATGCTATACCCTGTTTGGCTTTGAAATCAATGCCTCTTCCTGTTTTCTTCATGACCTTTTTGATCCTAGCAGTA
>LBNU01013463.1:89224-116209 GCA_014162995.1 Artemisia annua
TTTTTAAAAAAAAAAAAAAAAAAAAAAAAAAAAAAAAAAAAAAAAAAAAAAAAAAAAACCTTCTCTATTCTCCAAATTTTCTACAAAAATCATGGAAATGAGAGTAACCAAATTACACTATCTAATTCTCTCCAACTCTCCACTAATTTCTCCTCAATTCTCCACTTTTTTTAATTCTCTCTACCAAACAAGAGAATTTGTTCAAATTCCATTTCTCTCATTTCTTTTCTCTCTACCAAACACACTCTTAGATCTTCCAATATGTTAATTGTCTAGCATCTCTTTTCAGAAAAATATACGAGTAGTATATTCATTTCTCAAAACCACACCAAAAACAGGATTTAAATAATTGCATGCTGCTCATAAGTTGTATATCAAATTCACAAGTAGCTCCATGATTTAGAAAAGTGTTAAGCAAGGTTGATTTTTTAGACCTTAGATCCTAAAAAATTTACCCATGTTTTGATTTTGAGCCCGTTTTCTTTGATAATTGTAAACATAAATGCACTTCTAATGAATAGACACACACTTTTGGAAAACCTTCTAGTTGCTTTAATATTATATGTAGCATGACTAGGAATTGTTTAAGGCATCCGCATCGAATAAGATCATTTTCAGGAATAAGTATATTTTTAAGTATATGATCATATACATTGAGAGCATGTGTGTCACGTATTTGACCTTTTTGGTTTTCTTCTAAAAGAAAACTAAAAAGTTTAAGATAAAATATAATAAATTGATTTGCACATTTTTATTTTTTACTGACACACTTTATTTTGTACATTATTTATAACATGTTTTAACTGAATGTACATTGATGTGTAAATCGTCTCTCTTATTTTATTAGTTTCTTTTCTATGTTAGATCACAATGTGTGGTGGTCGTATTATAACTTTATAAGTGTTACGTTAACTTTTGAACTTATAATATAAATCATATAAGATAAAATAAAACCCATTTCTTTGTAACCGGGATTATAGATACGTCAGGAGCTCACAAACATAGACTACAAGCAGCAAGAGGAAAAAAGAAACCCTATAACCATACGTCATCCCATAGTATGATTTTCTATATCATAAGATGCGAAGTGATGGCTCGAAACTATAAGACCACCCATAATAACAAAATGAAGACGCGTCGACCTTTATTACACCCACCCACCCAAGACGCATTGAAGGCCAAAAAATCAAAAACTCAATCGTGCAGATGACCAAGTTGTGAGAGTTTTGTTGTGTGTGTGTATTTAAAAAAAAAAAAAAAAAAAAAAAAATAAAATAAAATAAAAAAAATGGTGGGTATATTTGTGTTTAAGTGATATGTGGTATGTTTTGGTAGTGAAGTTGGTTGTTTTATTACACTAAATTGATGATGAAATTAGTTAAAGAGAAAGAAAACTAATATAACACTGATTTGATAATAATATATACGATCTTCAAATCTCCTCATTAAAACTTGGCCATACCGTGTGATCCTAAATAAAAACAAAGAAATGCTAAATGACAACTTAATGTACAAGTAGCCTCCATACTTGAAAAGTGTGGAAATATACAATACTCAATTACACATGCCAAAAAGAGGATGCTTAAGAATCATATTGCTAGTCTTGAGCTAAAAAATTGTCCCTAGCAATCTAGTAGTCCTTTTGGTCAACATCAATCTATCGTAATATTTTTTATTTTTAATTATCGTTTATCAATACTTTAATGTGCATGTTTTTTGGCTTTGAATTCACGTTGTGGTATTTTAAGTTTTAACTAATATCAAATTCAAAGAAAGTACGAATGTCTTTAATAAAAAGAAGGACTAATTTCAAACAAGAAAAACAAAACCAGATCACTAAACTTTTAAACAAATATTTTTTTCGTACCAAATTAAAAGTCCACGTTTCTTTACTAAAAATAGATAAAGAAGTTCGATCGTGTTTATCATTTTATCCCTGATTGAAATTAATATTATATTTAAAAAAAACGTTAATTAATTAGTTAATGGTAAAATTAGCATTTTGCAAAAAATAATAAAGAGAATATAATAATAATTATGTCTTTTTTTTTTTTTTTTTTTTTAAATATAGTTTCCGTTTTTGTGTTTCTATTGGTTTTAACATTTGGTATATGTTCTACGAAATTAGCTTAATTATTCATGTTACTTCTAAAATCGAGAGATTACGGATGCAAACTATGCAATCTTGGTAAAACCAACGAACGTATGTTGTTAAAATGTTGATTTGAAGTTTAATGAAACATGTGCAGAAGTTAAAAGTATTACAAATACTTTGATAACTTTTGAATGCGTATCATCTTCATTTAATGATGAAGGTTCTAATCCTATAGGTGGTGAAGTATGGTTGAGTTTGTTAAACAAGTGTTTAGACAAAGGGATTTTTGAGCAATGCACTCAATGGATTCAAATGAAGATACGGATGGTGGATCGGTTTATCTAGGTGGTCGCTCTTCTAGTGTATCTAAAGAAGCATGAATCCTAATTTGTTTTGATCCATTGGTTGGTACACCTAGCGGGTGAGGTGCTTGAAGTTTTGCTCATGTTAGTGAAGCTTATGAGATGAGATATATCACATGGTAAATGTGATGAGATGATGGTGAAAGAACAAGTGAACTTAAGTGCTACATGTTTAAGGATGAAAACCTATTGACATTTGTTCTTGTTCCTATTGATTGGAAAAGTACTTGGGAAAGTAGTTGTGATGAGTGTTTTAACAAACATTGTTAAAATACTTGGGTGTTGATTTTTCGGATATGACTTTTCATGACTACAGTAGTAAGTCAAGTTTACTTGAATATTTCGAACGAAATACTTAAGTTTTCAATCCTACTTAGTTGAGAATGGATAGCATGAGAGGATATCAAGACTTGATAATACATCTATAACTTAAGAGTAAGTTATGACTCGATGTAAATCCTTATCGTCTTGAAGGATGACACATTATTTTCATGTTAACCAAGTGAGGTAACATGTGTAGAAACAAGACAATATCTAGTCATAAGTACGACTTGTGATTTAGATATTATATGTAATCTTTGCAAATAATGAGTCCGATTAGTTAGGAAGTTGTCAAGTTACCAACTAAGTGAAACTCATGGATGGAGGATGAGTTAAGGATGAAAGGAGTGAAGTATCCGTAGGTAATTATCACAAAACATTTGTGTTAAGAGACCACGGATGTCAAGGAACCAAATAAAGGATTCCTTCCTTTTGTAGAAAGGTTCATTGGGTTGTTTTTGAATTTGAATTTTGGCGGGAATTGGATTTCGACTTGTTGTGGTGAAAAGAATGATTCTTTTGTGGTTATTGGAAGTTTGGAAGGTTGTTTCTCACTAAACAAGTTGATTTGGTGTTTTATGAATTGGGAAATTATAAAAGACAAAAATAACTTTTGCAGGTTGACTGGCGGAACCCACGGAGTACACGGGCGGAACCAAATTGAGGGTGCCGCCATATCCGTGGGGTTTGTAACTGGTTTACCCAGAAAATACACTGGCGGAACCTTCACCAGGGTTCCGCCAGTTCCGCCGAACCTGAAAAAGTAGACAGTCCACCTTTTTGACCATCGAGACGATTTTCAAATTTTTCGAAAATTCCTAAAAACAAAACTTAAATTTAGTACTGATTAGGAAATGCAAAAGTTGGATATAGAAAAGCTCTAACCGTTAGACTTTGGCCGGGGTCTAGCGAGTTTCACTATACTTAGTGAAATATCCATAAACTTGAAAATTTGGCAACATCCCAAATGTTGTCTACCTGCATATCCGTTAGTGCAAGACAATGTCCAAAGATAACAAAAGATCCTAGAAGAACATATGTTCATGAAACACATTGTTTAACTACCAAATTGTTCAAATTTCAAGTTATGCCAAACAATCCTTAACAATGGACATTTATCTACTCCCGAAACCCGTTCAAGTATCCTAATAATACTTGGAACATATGCACCTTATTAGATATGATGGATTAAAACCAAAAACACGTATTCTAACACATGTTAGCATATAGATCAAGCCAAAGATCATGAGCTTTCCATAAATGGAAATTTAAGCTAAGCATTGAAAATTGATAATAACAAAGTGTTATCATCCAAACATGGTATGATTAGTTTTCATGATCAATCAAAGATGTGCTTCTATCTTATAGCACGAAACATTCATTAAAATCATTGTAGAAACATATATACCAAACATCGTCTTACAAAACTACTACATGTTCAAAAATGTAGTGACTCATTTAGACGCTTGACCATATTCTAAGATATTTAATTAGCATTACGTAATTCTCCTTCCTAAGTGAATTATGCCAAATAATCACATAACATATGCAAGGAAGAATATATAAATCAATAAGCAATTACTATATATGCATACAACTAAAACAAGTAGTCATTTAGCATACCATAGAAAGAAATATACTTTTCGTCACTTTGCGTTTAAATATGACGATGTATGCCAAGCTTGATTAGTTTCCTTTGTATATATGAATATCACAAAATTCTTTAGTTTCAAAGAAAATAAAGTCAATGTTCAAAGGATACTAACTTATGTTGCCTAACTCAAAAGTTTGAGTTTCTACGTCAAAACAAAACTTGCTATTTTGAGCACTTTGAGGTATTTGGTTTAATCTTTTGACTTCAGATTAGATTTAGGTCCTAACATCATTTTTAAAAGAAAGTAGACACAATTCCCTTCAAATTGATAGGTGGCGCGACTCCTACGGACTTACGGTTAATTAGTTATGAATTTTTGAAGTTTACAAAATATTTTGACTGTGCAGCCAAGGAACCTTCGTCCAAAGGGGAAGGAACCCTTCTGAGGGTTCCGCGAGTTCCGCGGGTCTGCTGTAACAAAATTTTACAAAATGCTAAAAACATGTATTTCGCATAGCGAAAATGTGTAGGACTTACTAGATTAGTAAGTTAACATTTAATACAACTATTTTAACATCATTTCTTCTTATGTGACTCATCTAATCATTTACGGAGGTGATTATTCAACTAAATTTTTAGTTAACCCAAACACTCCTTTTTGAAACCGTATTTTACGTTCATTAGCTCTAACCACATAATTTGACTCTTACAAATTTTAAGAAATGTTTTCTTTTATTTTTCAAGGACACCTTCAAGCTTGTATACAAAGTAACATTTAACAACAAAGTTTCTAAGTATACTTTAGCGAAACATTTTTCATATTATATTCCGCTTCAATGGAAATTTGATACATGGACCGTACTCTATTTTAAAAACCATTTGTTTTGAAAATAAGAGCTACGAGGCTCTGATACAATTTGTGAAAACGTAGAGGGGGGGTGAATACGTTACCGTTTAAAAACTTTACTACTTGTTGTATCAAATGTCCATTTTAGCTTGTTGTAATATGAAAGACGTTTCTTGTTGTTTATGACCAACATAACTTAATACATGTTATCACACAAGTACAAACAACAAGTCACAACACACACAATCACATAATGCAAACATCAAAGCAAAGCAATAAGTAAAGGGAAAGTGCAAACCATTCACGACACGAGTATTTATCGTGGTTCGGCTACAAGGACCTCTTTTGTCCTTGCCCTACGTCCACGCCCCGAGTACCCAACTCGAGAGTTACTTCACTAGATCAACAACCTCCCTTCTCGGCGGAGAAAACCTTACAATCGTCGCTTACACTTTTACCGACATTAAGCTAGATGTCGAGTTCTTTTACAAGGGTACAACCACTCCCATCGTCGCTTACAATTTTACCGACACAAAGCTAGATGTCGAGTTCTTTACCAAGGGTACAACCACTCCCGCTATGTTTTGTGGCCCAACATAAAAACCTTGTGTTTTATGGCACAAACACATAAACCATCTAATCTATCTTGAGATGACATAATGATGATCCATGACATAAAAGTCTAATGGATGTAAAATGACTAATCTACATGAACTTCTTGAATAAGAAGTCTTCAATCATAGAGGATGCCAAGTGCCCTTGAATCTTCATATGTTGGAATGCTTTCATGAATGATTACTTCAAGATCTTTTAACCTTCTTGGTGGATCATGAAGTATGATATGCTTACAACAAAGATGAATGTTAGAAGCATTATGATCATTATAGAAAGGGTGACTAATGGGTGTTTTTACATGGTTTTCTACTACACTATGTGTGTGTGGATTTTCATCAAGTTTTCAAGTGAAAACAACTTGCTCTATTTATAGGCAAAACAAGTAAAGAAAACCATGTTCTTAAAACTAGCAAAGGTAAAAACCATGTTCTTAAACCACTACTATTTTAGTCAACATTGACAAGACTTTTAACTTAATGTTGACAAGACAAGACACATTTAAAAGGATACTTCCAAAGTGTGTAAGAACTTCATGGCAAGTCAAACACACAACATATTCATGAATGCATGATGTGACAAGACACATTTAAAAGAATACTTCCCTATTCATGAATGCATGATGTGACAAGACACATTTAAAAGAATACTTCCAAAATGTGTAAGAACTTCTTGGCAAGTCAAACACACAAATGTCACATCTAGTAAATGATATTTGACCAAGGTAATTTTCAAATATAATTTTTCATTTTATGAAAAATACATTTAGACAAATGTATATACTAACTTAAAAAGATAAGTTACTTGTATATGAAAAATATATTAGCTAGCTATATAATATTTAGTAAGTTACTAAAAATGTTTTATGTACTTATGTTGTTATAAGACACATTTTTATATATTGTAAACTTACTAATATTATCTAGACACCTAATGTGACACTTATTCTATTTGACCCCTAAAGTGCACTTTGACACTTAAAATACTTAAAGACCCTAAAAGTATTTTAGTCATTCTAAATGGTTGGTCAAGGGGTTTGATCATAATGCTACATAACAAACATGTACGAACCTGTGTTGTAGCATACGATGACTCGAGACGTTGAGAGGTGTTGAATGTTTGTTGAGACAAAGTATGATTACAAGTAACTTGTACATTTTACGTTATGTATCAAGTTATACGTTTGTCATCAATCAAAACAAACGAGACCGTATAGATTAAATATCGTAATATTTGCACTAACAATCTCCCCCTTTTTGATGATGACAAAATATGTAAACGTGATAGAACGTGAAATGTAAAAAGTTACTTGTGTCCGTATTACTTACTTGTATCCGCAACACACCTTCTACATTTCCTTCTCCGTTTACACTCTTCTCCCCCTTTGTCGAAACAAAAAGGGGTGTGTCCTTGGAGTTGACTTAACTTCTCCCCGAAATGGCGAGCTTGTATCATCCCTAGTGAAGTGAATTCTTCAACTCCAATTTCCTAAGGTTTGTTAGCGGATCCATGGATCAAATTAAGTTGCTTGACCTACAACAAGGTTAGTGTTGTGCAACATAAAAATTATATGAAAAATGCATTACGAATGAAATGCATGTTGGACTATGGTGACTTATCTCTTTCTTTTTGTCGAAGCACAAAAGTGTGTCGAAGAATGAGAGTGAAAATGAATGTGTTCATGCTTCCCCTAGATTGTAGCTCCCCCTTGATCAATACTCCCCGTTGCTAGGGTCCCAACGTATATAACAATCAAGAAAGCTACAAAAATAAAGGTTAGTGCATGATTGTAACTCCCCCTTGATCAATACTCCCCGTTGCTAGGGTCCCAACGTATATGATGCAAGGATAAGAAAGCTACAAAAGAGAAGGTTAGTGTATGATTGACTCCCCCTTGATTAATACTCCCCGTTGCTAGGGTACCAACGTATATGATGCAAGGGTGAAGTAACCTACAAAATAGAGGTTAGTGTAAGACAATAATTTTCCTATGCTTGACGGAAGATCCCCTTGTTAAAGGGCGTCAATAGAAACCTACAAAACAAAAGTTAGTATAGTGGAAGTATTGTCTTTTAGACAAGCATGTTCTCTACACCAACGTGTATAGAAGATGCAATCTTATTTCTTGATATTCCTCCTTGTTCGAAGGTCTCAAGAAGCACCTAAAATAAAAGAAAAATGATCGATGCAAGACTTCATCCTTAGATGAGTATGCTATATACGAATGATCGTATATAATGATGAACCTACAATCAAAGAGTTAATGCAATATATTTCATCTCAAAGAAAAAATAAGATGTATATATATAAATGATATAGGCGACTCATGGAAGAGACTCATGATATCAAAGATCGCATGAGATGCGTCTAATGATGTTATAACCTAACAAGGAATGAGTTTCTATCCTACAAAAGTGGTTTGAAGGAGTGTGGTTGTTTGAAATGTGAAAAAGATTTGAAAACTTCCTGGGGGTCTGGCGGAACCCTCAGGGATAACGGGCGGAACCCTGACGAGGGTTCCGCGTTATCCGTGAGGTATAAACCTGCACACCCAGGTTTTTAACTGGCGGAACCCTGACGAGGGTGCCGCCAGATCCGCCGATACCCAAAATCGAGACAGAACGGGTTTTTAACCCGCAAGACGATTTCCGAAAATTTTAAAAACTCCTAAAACTAAAAATATAATTTATATCTAGTTAGGAAATGCAAAAATCGGACATGTAAACACGCCTAAGATATGACTTTGACCGGGGGCTAGCGAATTTCACTATACTTAGTGAGATTTTTCATAGGCATGAAAATTTGACAACTTGCTAAATGTTGTCATCCTACAAAGTTGTTAATACAAACATGTCCCAAATAGTATCAAACATTCAATCAACACATAATTTCACAAACATCTTGTCTAAACCACCAAATTGCTCAAATAGCACCTATGAACAAAAGTTCTCATGGGAAGAGTACTAAAAATACTAAACACCTATTATGAGGACGAAAATGACATCATAAGATGCGAGAGTGTTGATTAGAACAACGTGTGGAGAACGAGAGTTTGATTCAAATATCGTTTGCACTTACAATGACGTGCATGATATGTGCCTAGGAAGACAAAGGATGAGATCCTATGATGGTGTTCTTAGACAATGAAGTTGTGAAGTCCTAGTTTTGAGACTAATCCTAGACTCCATCGGTTGTTGGTTGTGGAGATGAAAAACTTTGTCGAACATACGATGTGTTTTTCATTTGATGAGGTATTGGGGGTGAAAGAGGCTTGAACCATGAAAATGAGAAAAGTTCGAAGGCTTGGAGCACTTATGGTTTTGTGAATCGACCTTAACTAAATGGAGTGTACCTATGTGTTGGTATTTTAGGGTGTAAGATAAATGAGTAGATGTTCTTTAAATACAATTTGGCAAAAGACAAATATGTGAATGAATTTCTCTCCTCCTCAATAGGTGGACATTCAACATATTGTGTAATGCATTGTATAGAGAATAATGATGAAGTGTTTAGGTTAATGAAAGCGATGAGCTTAGCGGAATCGATGAGCTTTGTGAAATTGAATGAATATGGAGTGTTTGGGGAAGTTGATTAGCATACAAAGAACTTTATCCTTGAAGTCATGTAGCTCTTCTCTATCAATGCGAGATGATCGCATGAAGAGGTATGTGATTTTCTCAAAGGAGGTGGAAAGGATTAGAATATTGGTATGTAGGTGAATGTGTTGGTGACCATGAGTGATCTTGAGGATTGAGGTTAGGAGACTCTTTGTGAAAGTGGGTTAATCATTGATGGATGATTGGGAATCATGGAATTTTGAGATGTTTTGTCGGTTGACTACCGAAGGTGGATGTGTGAAATGAGGTGATGGTGACTCGACAACAATTGAAGCTTGAATATCATCTTTGTGTTCTTCAGTTTTTAGAAAGTGGAAAAGACGCATTTCATAATGAAATTCACTTGACTTTCGACTACATACACAAATATGACAATGAGTGTATGGATATGACAATTGCCATTTGTTTCAAAGAGCGACTCAAGGGTTTATGTATCATGAAAGGTGATTTACCTAAATGGGTTAGGTTGTAGTGGGGATGACACACTTGTTTGGTTACATGGTGGAATCTTCTTGAGAAGATGACTAGGTGTAGTTATTGGTGAAGATGATATTGACTCTTGGTTGTGGATGACTCGATATTGGGTAGAACAAAGGATAACTCGGTTTTTCATTTCACATTTGTGGTTTAAGGTTTGAGTGATGAAAGGTTTTGAGGTGGTTGTTGTTGTGGTGGTTCATTGACATAATGTCGGAAGCTTGGTTCTCCGTTAGGATTACCATGGAGGTTTTTGAAAATGGGATAAAACACAAGTGGTTGTGTATGGTTTTGGTCTTGTGGAAAAATTGATATTCTATCATAACGGTAAGCCAAACGCTCTACCATTGATGGTTGATGGTCTATCATGATCTAATTGATCACATGGTTGTTTGTTGGGTTTGCATTTTTGCAATGGTGTCACAAAGTGATAATGGTGATGTAGGTTTTTGGCGACAATGAAAAGTCATTTGACGGCAAAGCGGTTTGTAGGCTATGTTTAGGAGAGGATGATGGAGTAGCAAGATTAAGTAAATCTTGAATGGTTATTGTGATTGTGTTGGATAGTCCCGAAGACGATGTTGGTTTAATGGTTTTGTTGAAGCAAAAAGGTTTAACACTAATCCTAGAGGTTTTTAATGATTAGGATGAGGTGTCGGATTTAGTCATCTCAATTCTTTGGTTCGCTAGGATTTTGAGATTGAGAGAAGCAATGGTGTGAGTTTTGGTGTGTTCTAAACATTTGGAAGATTTCCAAGAACTTGTCAAGTCATTGAAATTTAATCCAATGGAGTTGGGTGGAGTGAAAGATGAACTTAGGCACTCAACGCTATGTGATTATGATAAGTGTTTTGGTTAGGAATGTTCCAAGGGTTGTAAGGATCCGTTTTGAGGTTTCTTGGGTTATGAGCAAGGTTCGGTTATGATGGACGCTTAAAAGGAAATAGACACATATGGTGTCATTCATTAAGCAAGATTGTCACGTGGAATAAAGTCGCCATGATTATGAGGACAAGAATGACGAGATGATGAGGAGGCTCTAGATCCTAGAACTTGCAGATGTTGATTTAAGATCATTAACCCAATGGGGTATAATGAAATCTCATGTAACACAAACCTTCATGTTTAATGAGAGAATGACGCATAGAATATACAATATCCTTTTAGTCATGATGAAAACTTGACGCATGATATCATAGGAATAATGTCTTTCAGAACATCATGTTTTCCTAAATGAATATATGAAGCCAAAGTGTTTGAATCGGAGAGTCCTATCCTAAATTATCTTGGTCTCAAGATAATAATCACTAGATGATGATGAGAGGAATTCACTCGAGTTTCTTATGTATACTCCTCAAGAGTCTTTGTTGCTGAAGGTGTATGAGGTTGGCTTTGAGATTGCATTTTAACGTATGTTGTTAAAATGTTGATTTGAAGTTTAATGAAACATGTGCAGAAGTTAAAAGTATTACAAATACTTTGATAACTTTTGAATGCGTATCATCTTCATTTAATGATGAAGGTTCTAATCCTATAGGTGGTGAAGTATGGTTGAGTTTGTTAAACAAGTGTTTAGACAAAGGGATTTTTGAGCAATGCACTCAATGGATTCAAATGAAGATACGGATGGTGGATCGGTTTATCTAGGTGGTCGCTCTTCTAGTGTATCTAAAGAAGCATGAATCCTAATTTGTTTTGATCCATTGGTTGGTACACCTAGCGGGTGAGGTGCTTGAAGTTTTGCTCATGTTAGTGAAGCTTATGAGATGAGATATATCACATGGTAAATGTGATGAGATGATGGTGAAAGAACAAGTGAACTTAAGTGCTACATGTTTAAGGATGAAAACCTATTGACATTTGTTCTTGTTCCTATTGATTGGAAAAGTACTTGGGAAAGTAGTTGTGATGAGTGTTTTAACAAACATTGTTAAAATACTTGGGTGTTGATTTTTCGGATATGACTTTTCATGACTACAGTAGTAAGTCAAGTTTACTTGAATATTTCGAACGAAATACTTAAGTTTTCAATCCTACTTAGTTGAGAATGGATAGCATGAGAGGATATCAAGACTTGATAATACATCTATAACTTAAGAGTAAGTTATGACTCGATGTAAATCCTTATCGTCTTGAAGGATGACACATTATTTTCATGTTAACCAAGTGAGGTAACATGTGTAGAAACAAGACAATATCTAGTCATAAGTACGACTTGTGATTTAGATATTATATGTAATCTTTGCAAATAATGAGTCCGATTAGTTAGGAAGTTGTCAAGTTACCAACTAAGTGAAACTCATGGATGGAGGATGAGTTAAGGATGAAAGGAGTGAAGTATCCGTAGGTAATTATCACAAAACATTTGTGTTAAGAGACCACGGATGTCAAGGAACCAAATAAAGGATTCCTTCCTTTTGTAGAAAGGTTCATTGGGTTGTTTTTGAATTTGAATTTTGGCGGGAATTGGATTTCGACTTGTTGTGGTGAAAAGAATGATTCTTTTGTGGTTATTGGAAGTTTGGAAGGTTGTTTCTCACTAAACAAGTTGATTTGGTGTTTTATGAATTGGGAAATTATAAAAGACAAAAATAACTTTTGCAGGTTGACTGGCGGAACCCACGGAGTACACGGGCGGAACCAAATTGAGGGTGCCGCCATATCCGTGGGGTTTGTAACTGGTTTACCCAGAAAATACACTGGCGGAACCTTCACCAGGGTTCCGCCAGTTCCGCCGAACCTGAAAAAGTAGACAGTCCACCTTTTTGACCATCGAGACGATTTTCAAATTTTTCGAAAATTCCTAAAAACAAAACTTAAATTTAGTACTGATTAGGAAATGCAAAAGTTGGATATAGAAAAGCTCTAACCGTTAGACTTTGGCCGGGGTCTAGCGAGTTTCACTATACTTAGTGAAATATCCATAAACTTGAAAATTTGGCAACATCCCAAATGTTGTCTACCTGCATATCCGTTAGTGCAAGACAATGTCCAAAGATAACAAAAGATCCTAGAAGAACATATGTTCATGAAACACATTGTTTAACTACCAAATTGTTCAAATTTCAAGTTATGCCAAACAATCCTTAACAATGGACATTTATCTACTCCCGAAACCCGTTCAAGTATCCTAATAATACTTGGAACATATGCACCTTATTAGATATGATGGATTAAAACCAAAAACACGTATTCTAACACATGTTAGCATATAGATCAAGCCAAAGATCATGAGCTTTCCATAAATGGAAATTTAAGCTAAGCATTGAAAATTGATAATAACAAAGTGTTATCATCCAAACATGGTATGATTAGTTTTCATGATCAATCAAAGATGTGCTTCTATCTTATAGCACGAAACATTCATTAAAATCATTGTAGAAACATATATACCAAACATCGTCTTACAAAACTACTACATGTTCAAAAATGTAGTGACTCATTTAGACGCTTGACCATATTCTAAGATATTTAATTAGCATTACGTAATTCTCCTTCCTAAGTGAATTATGCCAAATAATCACATAACATATGCAAGGAAGAATATATAAATCAATAAGCAATTACTATATATGCATACAACTAAAACAAGTAGTCATTTAGCATACCATAGAAAGAAATATACTTTTCGTCACTTTGCGTTTAAATATGACGATGTATGCCAAGCTTGATTAGTTTCCTTTGTATATATGAATATCACAAAATTCTTTAGTTTCAAAGAAAATAAAGTCAATGTTCAAAGGATACTAACTTATGTTGCCTAACTCAAAAGTTTGAGTTTCTACGTCAAAACAAAACTTGCTATTTTGAGCACTTTGAGGTATTTGGTTTAATCTTTTGACTTCAGATTAGATTTAGGTCCTAACATCATTTTTAAAAGAAAGTAGACACAATTCCCTTCAAATTGATAGGTGGCGCGACTCCTACGGACTTACGGTTAATTAGTTATGAATTTTTGAAGTTTACAAAATATTTTGACTGTGCAGCCAAGGAACCTTCGTCCAAAGGGGAAGGAACCCTTCTGAGGGTTCCGCGAGTTCCGCGGGTCTGCTGTAACAAAATTTTACAAAATGCTAAAAACATGTATTTCGCATAGCGAAAATGTGTAGGACTTACTAGATTAGTAAGTTAACATTTAATACAACTATTTTAACATCATTTCTTCTTATGTGACTCATCTAATCATTTACGGAGGTGATTATTCAACTAAATTTTTAGTTAACCCAAACACTCCTTTTTGAAACCGTATTTTACGTTCATTAGCTCTAACCACATAATTTGACTCTTACAAATTTTAAGAAATGTTTTCTTTTATTTTTCAAGGACACCTTCAAGCTTGTATACAAAGTAACATTTAACAACAAAGTTTCTAAGTATACTTTAGCGAAACATTTTTCATATTATATTCCGCTTCAATGGAAATTTGATACATGGACCGTACTCTATTTTAAAAACCATTTGTTTTGAAAATAAGAGCTACGAGGCTCTGATACAATTTGTGAAAACGTAGAGGGGGGGTGAATACGTTACCGTTTAAAAACTTTACTACTTGTTGTATCAAATGTCCATTTTAGCTTGTTGTAATATGAAAGACGTTTCTTGTT
This sequence comes from Artemisia annua, assembly GCA_014162995.1. Classification (NCBI taxonomy): domain Eukaryota; kingdom Viridiplantae; phylum Streptophyta; class Magnoliopsida; order Asterales; family Asteraceae; genus Artemisia; species Artemisia annua. The sequence goes on from LBNU01013463.1 coordinate 103,754, forward strand.
GTTTATGACCAACATAACTTAATACATGTTATCACACAAGTACAAACAACAAGTCACAACACACACAATCACATAATGCAAACATCAAAGCAAAGCAATAAGTAAAGGGAAAGTGCAAACCATTCACGACACGAGTATTTATCGTGGTTCGGCTACAAGGACCTCTTTTGTCCTTGCCCTACGTCCACGCCCCGAGTACCCAACTCGAGAGTTACTTCACTAGATCAACAACCTCCCTTCTCGGCGGAGAAAACCTTACAATCGTCGCTTACACTTTTACCGACATTAAGCTAGATGTCGAGTTCTTTTACAAGGGTACAACCACTCCCATCGTCGCTTACAATTTTACCGACACAAAGCTAGATGTCGAGTTCTTTACCAAGGGTACAACCACTCCCGCTATGTTTTGTGGCCCAACATAAAAACCTTGTGTTTTATGGCACAAACACATAAACCATCTAATCTATCTTGAGATGACATAATGATGATCCATGACATAAAAGTCTAATGGATGTAAAATGACTAATCTACATGAACTTCTTGAATAAGAAGTCTTCAATCATAGAGGATGCCAAGTGCCCTTGAATCTTCATATGTTGGAATGCTTTCATGAATGATTACTTCAAGATCTTTTAACCTTCTTGGTGGATCATGAAGTATGATATGCTTACAACAAAGATGAATGTTAGAAGCATTATGATCATTATAGAAAGGGTGACTAATGGGTGTTTTTACATGGTTTTCTACTACACTATGTGTGTGTGGATTTTCATCAAGTTTTCAAGTGAAAACAACTTGCTCTATTTATAGGCAAAACAAGTAAAGAAAACCATGTTCTTAAAACTAGCAAAGGTAAAAACCATGTTCTTAAACCACTACTATTTTAGTCAACATTGACAAGACTTTTAACTTAATGTTGACAAGACAAGACACATTTAAAAGGATACTTCCAAAGTGTGTAAGAACTTCATGGCAAGTCAAACACACAACATATTCATGAATGCATGATGTGACAAGACACATTTAAAAGAATACTTCCCTATTCATGAATGCATGATGTGACAAGACACATTTAAAAGAATACTTCCAAAATGTGTAAGAACTTCTTGGCAAGTCAAACACACAAATGTCACATCTAGTAAATGATATTTGACCAAGGTAATTTTCAAATATAATTTTTCATTTTATGAAAAATACATTTAGACAAATGTATATACTAACTTAAAAAGATAAGTTACTTGTATATGAAAAATATATTAGCTAGCTATATAATATTTAGTAAGTTACTAAAAATGTTTTATGTACTTATGTTGTTATAAGACACATTTTTATATATTGTAAACTTACTAATATTATCTAGACACCTAATGTGACACTTATTCTATTTGACCCCTAAAGTGCACTTTGACACTTAAAACACTTAAAGACCCTAAAAGTATTTTAGTCATTCTTAATGGTTAGTCAAGGGGTTTGATCATAATGCTACATAACAAACATGTACGAACCTGTGTTGTAGCATACGATGACTCGAGATGTTGAGAGGTGTTGAATGTTTGTTGAGACAAAATATGATTACAAGTAACTTGTACATTTTACGTTATGTATCAAGTTATACGTTTGTCATCAATCAAAACAAACGAGACCGTATAGATTAAATATCGTAATATTTGCACTAACACTCTCTTCACTAAGAAGAAAGATTCACATATTATCATAGTCCAAATCTATGTTGATGACATTATATTCGGATCAACTTGTCAAGAATTATGTGATGATTTCTTAAAAATCATGCATGACGAGTTTGAAATGAGTCTGATGGGAGAACTCAACTTTTTCCTAGGACTCCAAATCAAACAACTAGAAGATGGTATCTTCTTTAACCAATCTAAGTATATTAGGGACATTCTTAGGAAATTTGGATTAGAAGATTCTAANAATCCCCACACGTCTCGTCACTGGATGGAGAGTGTGTATCGATTACCGCAAACTCAATGGTGCTACTCGTAAAGACCATTTCCCGCTTCCTTTTATGGATCAAATGCTCGAACGTCTTGCGGGAAATGAGTTCTATTATTTTCTCGATGGTTTTTCTGGATATTTTCAAATCCCGATTGATCCCCAGGATCAAGAAAAGACCACTTTTACTTGCCCTTATGGAACGTTTGCTTACCGACGTATGCCCTTCGGCTTATGTAATGCTCCGGGCACGTTCCAAAGGTGCATGATGGCCATCTTTCACGATTTGATCGAGAAAACGATGGAGGTCTTTATGGATGATTTTTCGGTATGTGGTGATTCGTTTACTTCTTGTCTCTCCCATTTAGAACAAATGCTCAAATGGTGTGAAGACACTAACTTGGTTCTAAATTGGGAGAAGTGTCACTTTATGGTTAAAGAGGGTATAGTCCTTGGCCATAAGATTTCAAAGGCCGGGATTGAGGTCGATAGAGCTAAATTCGATGTGATCGCAAAGCTACCTCATCCCACGACCGTCAAGGGAATTAGAAGTTTCCTCGGTCATGCAGGCTTTTATCGACGTTTCATTCAAGATTTTTCCAAGATTGCCCGACCTTTGACCCACCTTCTTGAAAAGGATGCCCCGTTCATCTTCTCAAATGAGTGCCTTGATGCATTTACTATTCAAAAGAAGAAGTTAACGGAGGCTCCTATCTTAGTTGCCCCCGATTGGGACTTGCCTTTTGAGCTTATGTGCGATGCTAGCGATTATGCTATCGGGGCAGTTTTGGGGCAACGAAAGAATAAGCATTTCCAACCGATACACTATGCTAGCAAAACGATGAACGATGCTCAATCTCATTACACTACTACTGAGAAAGAGATGTTGGCCGTCATTTATGCTTTTGAAAAATTCCGACCATATCTTCTCTTGAAGAAATGCATAGTGTATACGGATCATTCAGCCCTTAATTACTTAATGAATAAACCAGATGCTAAACCAAGACTTATGCGATGGGTTCTCCTTCTTCAAGAATTCAAAGTTGAAATTCGAGATAAAAAAGGATCGGAGAACCTAGCTGCTGACCANTTTTTCTTATTTTAAAAGAATTTTGTTAGTTGGGAGACTTTAGGGTTTAAAACCTAGTACGTGTTTACAGACCTATAGGAGGGGTTCCCTAACCGCCTCTAATGCTTGGCCTGTTATCCAAGTATAAAGTCTTTTCATTACATATGTCTATGTGTTGCTGTGATATATGCTCTGTGCTTGTCTTTCTTTCAACATGCTAGGCTAACTTTCTTTGTGTTGCTTAGATCTAATGAAACCTTAACTATTTGAATTATCATGTGATTTGTATTGTGATTGTGTTGGGGAATGTTCATCTACTTATACTTGAGAAAACTGGCTAACCTCCTATACGGGTAACATTTTGAACGTCTTAAGAAACGGAATCGTATGTCGTTAATCGATTCAAGTAGTAGTATTTCAGCATAGGTTGCTTCTATCGGTAAGCTCATGATAGGAGCTGATTTTAGATTCTTGATTGATTGTGTTGACCGTCTGTCATAGAGTGACGGTAGAACTTATTTATACGGCCGCGCTTTTATAGAGGTTAGGAATTTGTTGAACGCACTCCCCTACGAACTTTGTTAGAATAGCACCGTCGGGGCCATCCACGGCAAACTCAACATATATTACATGTAAAAGATAAGTTAGGAGTAAATGAAATCAAATAAACCACTACACTCCCACCATTGTTTGTTCTCAAAAACCCTAAAAAATACAAAAAATTATAAGTAGTAAAAAGTAGATAACTTGGTGTTGACATACAACTATAATTCCGCCTCCTCTCCTCCCAAAACAAAACAGAGGATTTTACCTGCTTTCATAAAATATAAAATACAAAAAGGAATCTTCCCTCCCACCTTAGACCTTAGGATTAGAGTAGCCTTTAGCCTTAACAACACGTATTCCCTGCGAATGGAGAACGATCAATCCCCCGGTTACTTGCCATACACTTACTACCATCGGTCAGGTACACTGCCTGGTGGGGATTGCAAGCTTCTCGAGATCCCTCGAGAGGTAAAACGTAGTGCGTGTTGACAATCCACGCGCGATCAGCAACATGCTCTTTGGATGCAAGCAAGGCTCTTGGTCGACTACGGAATTCAACTAAACGACATTTCCATCACTTTGCGACAACAAAGGAGCCATAGATCTTAGTAAGAATCCTGACTGAGACGAAAATGTTACATTTTTAGGGTCATTTTGAGTCCGTAATTCGTATGTTTTTGGTTTGGATTCACCAAAGTCGTTTCTTTTCTCATTTTAGGTACTTTTGAATGGGAAAATCACAAAAGAAAACATTTTCGGGCGTTTTCAGAGTAAAAAAGTCGGAAAAAAATAAAAAAACTCAAAAGCCTTGAAGATTACTGAAGGTGACGCCGTCACACTCTACTAAAGGTGACGCCGTCAGGAACACAGTGAAGTCCAGAAGTGGAAAAAAGACTCGTGACGATTCCAGAGAGTTCGTAGTGAAATTGTAGACGCCGTCAGATTCTGGAACCAGCAAATATGACACGTCAATCAGGCCGTCAGGAAACCCTAATCGCCCAGAGCGACGACGTTCACCTATTGGGGCTGACTCCGTCAGCCCGCGTTTCTTATATATATAGAACGTTTTCTAGTTTTGGGACGAATTTTTTGGAGGTGGAGACTTTAGGTAAACCCTAGTACGTGTATTACAGACCTTAGAAGCGGTATCCTAACCTCTAACTTGCCATGTTAATCCAAGATAAGTCTTTATTCATACAATATGTCTATGTGTTGTGTGATATATGCTTGTGGCTTGTCTTTCTTTCAAACATGCTAGGCTAATTTACTTTGTGTTTGCGTTAGATCTAATGAAACCTAACTATTGTTATCATGTGATGTGTATGTTGGTGATTGTGTTTGGGTGAATGTTTCATCTACGTTAGACTTTTTAGAGAAAACTGGCTAATCTTCCTATACGGTAACAAGCTTGAACGTCTTTAGAAACGTGAATCCGTATGGCGTTAATCGATTTTAAGATAGGAATTCTGCATAGGTTGCTATCGGTGAGCTCAATGGATAGGATGCTTGACGTATCAGTCATAGGTGAGGTAAGGACTTATAGAGTTAGGGAAATTGAACGGCACTCCCTACGGACTTGTTAGGAATACACCCGTCATCCACGCCAAACTCAACATAACTAAATTACATGGTAAAAGATAGTTAGGAGATAATGAGAATCTAAGTAAACACTACTCTTCCACACTGATTTTCTCAAAACCAAAAAAATACAAAAATATAAGTAGATTAAAAGTAGATAACTTGGGTTAGTTGACTTGCAACTAATTCCGCCCTCTCCTCCAAAACCAGAGATTTTACTGCTTTCATAAAATATAAAAATACAAAAAGAATCTTCCTCTACCCTTAGACCTAGATTATTAGCTTAACGAACACTATTCCCTGCGAGAGAACGATCAATCCCCCGGTACTTGCCACTACACTATACTACATCGGTCAGGTACACTGCCTGGTGGGGATTGTAAGCCTCTCGAGATCCCTCGAGAGGTAAAACAAAGTGCGTTTGCAATCCACACGCATCAAATCCCGTCCAACATTCCTGAACGAAACACATCGAAATCCGTCATCATTTCCTTCGTGACAATGTTCAAAAAGGAAACATCTCAATTGAGAAAGTTTCTTCCGAAGACAACATAGCCGATATCCTCACAAAACCCCTCAAACGAGAACCATTTAACCTCCTTAGGCTAGGCTTAGGACTCATGGAACCCACATTGTAGTTCTAAACATTAGACAAAAATCAAAACAAACCATCTAGCCTTTTTCTCAGCAGACCCGGCGGAACCCTCAGCCCAAACGGGCGGAACCTTTTCTCTGGTTCCGCCGTTTCCGAAGTTCTGCAGATTGTCCAATAGTTTATATTAAACCAAACACCCTTTTCCACCCATCATTTACAAACTGCTACTATTCACTCATCCTCACCCACGAATTTTTGATCTTGAAACCATCCCCATTGAACTCTAATCATCATTGTAAGTATACTTAACGTAATTACACTCCTGATCTGAGTCTAGGAATTCTATTTTTTGCACAAAATCAAAAACTTGGGGTTCTGCATTAACTTGAGAAATTAATGTAGTAACTTAGGTGTTAAACAAAACTAATCATGTTTCTCATAGTTAGGAATTGCATTCTTGTTAACTAGTAACATGTTTACTAAAACACCCCATGTCAAATTCTTGCAAAAAATTCTCACAAATAGGACAAATATATTTTCGTCTCACATTGTGAATACAAAATCAAAACGTTATGTTTAAAACATCACTTGCATAATGTCTCTTGAATGCTAAAGGGAATACATAACCAATATGTATTTTCGGGTACATTCAAACGAAGCTACATTGAACTAGGAGGGTTTGGGTTATCTTTTGTTTTACAACAACACTTGTACTACAAAAACGTTTTGAGCATCAAAATGAGTAAAGATAACCGCACCTCCACATGGTTTTCATATAGGCACACACTAGAAAATATACACTGCAATAGTCGGTAACATAGATTAAAATGTGATATTTTATTTTTCTAGGAATCATCATGCCTCCCGTGACTCATTACGATCACAAAGACACCCTTAAGTACCTCCCTAAACATCACAAAACCAAAGGCCTTACCAAAAACCAAATCAACATCTTCAAAGCCCTTGAAAAACGTTATGTCCACGAGGGTATCAAACCTAGCCGGCACAAACCTACCCGCCAAATTTGCGGCCATCAATTTTGATTGTCTCTTAGATATCAACGAGCCTATTTGTCATAGGTTCATTATAGAGTTCTATGCTTTCATCCACCTCTCCTCCGATGATTATGGACGTATGTCTATAAATTTCTCGGCTAGTGGTCATGACTACTCCTTCACCCTAGAAGAGTTTGCTCAAATCCTAGGTGTCCCAAACCGTGGTACTTGCATCTACACCGACAAGCATACACTCTCAACTCTTGACACCCTCATTGACCGCATCCATCCTTATGATACACCTCTTGTGTCAAAAGATGTACTCCGTGACCATCTCTTCGTTAGGACCACCACCACTAGGAGAACCCGCTCGGGTAATGAGGTCAACAAGGATCCATTTGGTATGGAACTAAATGAACTCAAGCCCTAATTCGAGAAATGGGAGGAAGTCCTTAGAGCCAATGTCATTAGCACCCTAGCAAACCGGGATCACATCAATGTTTTCCTTTGCTACATGCTTTACTCATTTTCCGTTAGGCAACCCTTCAACCTTGCCTACTACATGGCCAAGAGGATGGCCGACATTCCCGTGCAAGGCACAACGGCTATGCCGTATGGAATGCTCTTGACCTGCCTTTTTAGGTTCATCTCCCCAATTCCTCCAACTCCTAGAGGTCTCCACCTAGACTACTCTCTCATCCCTCACACATTTGTCCCACTTAGTGATAGGAGAGAGTCTACAAAACCCAAGGCAAACGCCCTCATCCTCCTACCTCATCATCATCATCCTCAATGAGTGAAGATGAGACTTTGCCCAACTCTAGGCTTCCACCTCTAGAATACCTTGCACAACTTTCAACCATTCCTAATGAGTCGGAGGAGTTCAAGCAAACGAAGGGGATGTTCAAGAACATCGGGAGGTTCCTTGGCAAGCTAAAGAAGAAGATGGACCGTTAATGAGTGCGGGTGTGTAGGAATGATATGTGTAAAATCACATATCGTTTATTCACCATTTTAAGACCAAATAGACCAAAAACGCTAACAAAAGCCAAAGATATTCGTGTTTTTGTGTTTATAATTGTGCAGGAATGGATAATGCAAAAACGGACTCGAAACACGCCAGAACAATCAAAACGAGCATGAGACGGAAAAGTCAACAAAGTCAAGGCTCAGGATTCCATGGTCAAAGCTGAGTGGAAAAAGTCAATTTTAGTCCTCCTACTTTCATGAAGTGTCAATTTAAGTCCTTGAATGAAGTTGTGCAAAATGGAAATATCAGCCCTTTAAGTTTCAATGATTACACTTTTGGTCATTGATTTTCTTTATAACAACATAGCTGGTCCAATTGAATAAAACCCAATAAACACAAAACCAAAACAGCCATGGGCCCAAAACAACCATAAGCCCAAAAATCCCATTCTCTAATAGCCCGGTCAAACAGTCAACGACGGGTCAAACACAAGTCCAACAAAGATAAAATATACTTACCCCATTCCCGCCCCCTAATTTACCCCTTTCCAGTAAATAAGAACCCTAGAAAATCACCCTTCCCAATTAACCACCATTAAGGCTAAATTGGTCAATTTAGAAGTCTTCTAGAAGCTTTAGGGAATGTCAGAGGTGTCAGAAGTGAAAGAAGCACACATGGGACATATGGCAGCTTGTGATTGGTTCATCCACATCACAATTCATCAATCTAACGGCTGTGATCATTTGCAATCATTGGGTACGGATTCAAGGGTGTAGATTGACACAAAAGAAATACAATTGACACGGATCGCCAGCTTGGCAGTTGAAGACCCCAAGCTCTCTCCTCACCTATAAATAGTGCTCATTTTTTCTCATTTGATGTATTTAGAGATAGTAACGAAGTTCTGTCCATTTTACTTCTCATTTCCTCCTTTGTAAACTTGTAACCATTTGAGAATAATAGAATAATCATTTTCAGTTTTACATTTAGCTTTTAAATTTCATAAGCTCTTAGCTTATTGTTTCTGTTATCTAGCTTCCTTTTAGCTTAACCTTCTCCTCTCAAAAGCTTTTACATCTCACCTCTTTCAAAACAATAAAAAAGATAAAAAAAATCAGAAAATATAAAAAATAAAAAAAATGTTGAAATTAGTTTTCTCTTAAAGCTGTTTTACCTTTTTTTTTAAGCTCCTACAAGCTCAGTAGATTCAGAGAAAGCATTTAGAAGAGATTTCAGTTTCATTTCATTCAAAATATTGGTGGTCAACGAAAGTCAACTAGTTCAGATGAGATGAATATGGGTTAATAGAGGTACTGAGATGGAATTTGGAGTTACAGAGATGGTTTAGGCAGAAATTTAGGTGAATCAGTGGTGGTGTTTGGGTATTTGTTTGTGGATTCAAGCCAAATCATTTGTAAGACCTCATGCTAATTTTCTAGTTCTTCATTTCATATATTAGTTGCAGTTTAGCTTTGTTAGTGTACTCTCTGTTGGATCTTTGTTCTATTGATGTTATGATATCATGTGTTAGTATATTTGAGTTGATTTGTGTTGATTTAGTTGTGTTTGATTTTAGTTTAGCCTGTTTCATTCAGTTCTGTGGAACTGTGGTAACTTTGATCTTCATTGAAATCTGGAAATTAGTGTTAGTATAGCTGTAATTGTCATTGATATAGGTGTATTTGATACTGTTGAGTATGGATTAATGACTGTTATTGTTCATGAAAAGCTTGTTCTCAGTTTTTGTAGTCATTACAACAGTTTAATGTGTGTTTGGATTTAAAGGATTTGTTGTGCATTTGAGTTAGATCTGCTAGTATTCTGGTTTAAGAAGCTTGCATACAAGTTATGCAACCTATTTGAACAAAAATATTAGCAATTCTTTCATCAAAAGTCAAAAATGCATTTAGATCTAAATTTGAGCTTTAAACTGTTGAATTGGTGAACTGAGAATGTAAAATCTGTTAGAAATTCAGCTTAGGTTTTGTTGATTTAGAGTTCTAATAGCTCTAACACTACTAAAAGATCATAATCAGTAGTTAAATTTCATTTTGGTCAACTGAGTTTGCATAGAAATAGTCAACAGTTTTTTTTTGTTAGCATATACTGCCTTTTCACTGCTGTGTTCATGATGAATTTTGATTGATCTTTTGTTCTTGAATTTGTGTGGATTTTGTGTTTTTGATTAGTTAACCTGGCCTAGTTTTATAGTTGTTAATCTCAGATAGTTATATTAACATTTGCATACTTGAATTTGCTTGCTTAAATTGTTAGAAATTTGCTGTCAACAAATCTGTCACAGTTACTTGTTTGTTCATCTGTTCAAGTGGAAAATTAGTGTTCAATTGATGAAGTTTGCATAGGGCTTTTATTATATCTGGAATCTCTGGTTTCTTAGCTTTGTAAAACATCTTTTATATTGTCATTTGGTTCAGTTTAGAGCTTTTTACAAGCTTGTGAAATCAGTAGTTTAGGCTGTTTATAAAAAGAAAAAGAAATAAATACGTTTTTGAATTTTGATAATTTCAGTCCCTATACTTTGAGATTTAGTTTAAATAGAATTCATTCATTTTCCTTTTATTAATAACTTTGAAAAAATTACAAAAACAGTCATTGTCTTTTAGAATTAAAGGTTTTAGTTAAAAGTAAGTTTGTAAAAGTACATTTTCAGTCCCTCAACTTTTTACTTTTTATTTTTTTAGACTTTTAAACTTTTAAAATAGTTTTATAATTTTACATTTTTAGTCCCTTAACTCCTTGAATTTGCATTTTAGTCTTTTAATTTGCATTTAGATTTTATAATCTCGGGATTAGCTCGGGATTTGCATTTCCTTTTGCATTATATGTGTTTACGTGTGCCTTATTTGTTCTTATTGCCTTAGATTGCGTTTTTAGTTCATAATTGTAGATTTTATAATCAAAACTCCAAAATATAATCACTATTCATCTCACACACACACCTTTTCATACGTCTATTTCGCCGTCAAGCTCTCAACGGAAAACGACCCGAGAATTATTTTCACAAATAATTCTTTGGAAAATCGTACTACCAAAATACCTACATCAATTATGGCGCCGCTGCCGGGGAGGGTTTGAAACGAAAGCGTCGTTTGTAATCGTTTGTTGGTGATTTGAAGATCCTTCCTCGGAAGTTTTCGTTTTTTGTGAAAAATTTTAAGAAAATAAAAAATAAAAAAATACAAAAAGATAATAAATAAAACACTTTTCACAAAGTGTTTTCATTAATACATCTTAATAAACATCCTCCGTCTTCCTTTGAAGGAGGGCGGTTATAAACCATTCCCCATAAACAACAAAAGACAATCGTGAAATCAAATGGTACCCGATTAGCCCTTAAAAGCAAAAAGGTTTCATTTGACGTAACGATTAACAAAAAGAAAATAAAGAAGTTTGTTTTCCAATATATTAAAAAAGCCAAAAATAATTCACAATCAAAAATACAAAAAGATTTTGATTTCTAAATTTGATTTATCATGTTTGAAGTTTCAATTTTGTTTCTTTTTGGTGTATGAACACCCGTTCTTCGTCTTACGACATTATTTCACCATTGTCCAATCCCGAGAGGATTTTACGACATAATTCCCGTGTTCAATTCTCAAACGTTGAGGAGATGAACAATAACGGTGAACACCCGCCGGTGGGTGCTAACCAACAAAATGATGGACATCCGATAGGCCCTCAACCGTTTAATGATCTTCGTCCGATCGAAGAACAACTCCATGTCCATTCAGTGGAGTTAGGAGGGCCATCGTGATACCAAACATCCAAGCGAATCATTTCGAAATCAATCACGGGTTATTTAATCTCATCACGAGTATCTCCTTTCACGGACTTGAGCACGAAGATCCTTATGCTCACAAAAGGAACTTCACCGATATTGCGGAAACGATTAAGATTAATCAAGTTCCGAATGATGTTGTTAAGTTAAAGTTGTTCTCTTTTTCCCTAAAAGGGGCAGCCCGAACTTGGCTGGAAAAGGAACCACCAAACTCAATTCACACTTGGGGAGATCTAGCTACCAAGTTTGTGAATCATTTCTATCCTCCTTCCAAAACTTCTAATCTCCGCACTCAAATCGTTCGATTCCAACAAGCTTTCGATGAATCGTTCAGTGAAGCTTGGGATCGTTTCAAGGAGTTGTTGGAGAAGTGTCCTAATCACGGGTTTTCAACCCTGCAGCAGATTGATACTTTTTATAATGGTTTATGTCATGCTGATCAAGATTCTTTTAATTCTGCTGCGGGTGGAAACTTGTTGACCCGTAATATTCATGAGGCTTTTACGATCATTGAGAACAAAGCTAGAGTCCGAACTTCTAGGAGCAAAACTCAAGTCTCAAGAGCTAGTAGCAAAGTGAATGACGATGTTTTGGCTCATGTTCTCGATCAAAGTAGTAAGACTAATGAGGCTATAATCAATTTGAAAAAACAAATGAGTCTTTTAATGAAGGAAAATTCATCAAACCAAGTTAATGTTGTGAATCATAGTTGTGAAACGTGTGGTGGTCCACACCCGTATTATGAGTGTCCGGCAACCGGTGCCTTTGCTCATGAGAATGTGTATGCTGCTAATATGGGTGGTAACGGTTACCAACCCCAAGGAGACCGTAATCTCTTTAGCTACCGTTCTAACAATCAACTTGGACCACCACCCGGTTTTAATAACCAACCGCAGAATCAGATTGTCCCACACCGTAACAATCAAGTCAATCCAAGTCAAAATCGAG
>LBNU01013463.1:116245-131245 GCA_014162995.1 Artemisia annua
CCAAGTTTGTGAATCATTTCTATCCTCCTTCCAAAACTTCTAATCTCCGCACTCAAATCGTTCGATTCCAACAAGCTTTCGATGAATCGTTCAGTGAAGCTTGGGATCATTTCAAGGAGTTGTTGGAGAAGTGTCCTAATCACGGGTTTTCAACCCTGCAGCAGATTGATACTTTTTATAATGGTTTATGTCATGCTGATCAAGATTCTCTTAATTCTGCTGCGGGTGGAAACTTGTTGACCCGTAATATTCATGAGGCTTTTACGATCATTGAGAACAAAGCTAGAGTCCGAACTTCTAGGAGCAAAACTCAAGTCTCAAGAGCTAGTAGTAAAGTGAATGACGATGTTTTGGCTCATGTTCTCGATCAAAGTAGTAAGACTAATGAGGCTATAATCAATTTGAAAAAACAAATGAGTCTTTTAATGAAGGAAAATTCGTCAAACCAAGTTAATGTTGTGAATCATAGTTGTGAAACGTGTGGTGGTCCACACCCGTATTATGAGTGTCCGACAACCGGTGCCTTTGCTCATGAGAATGTGTATGCTGCTAATATGGGTGGTAACGGTTACCAACCCCAAGGAGACCGTAATCTCCTTAGCTACCGTTCTAACAATCAACTTGGACCACCACCCGGTTTTAATAACCAACCGCAGAATCAGATTGTCCCACACCGTAACAATCAAGTCAATCCAAGTCAAAATCGAGCTAATAACGGTTTTCATAATCAAAATCAAGGGTACAATCAGAATCGGGGTTTTCAAAACCATGGGAATTTTCAACAAGGCTCGCCTCAAGGGAATTTTCAAAATATGAATCATGGAAATACTAATCATGAGAATCAAAATCAAGGTTTCAACAACAACAACCGAGGGCAAAATTTTAATCAAAATCAAGGTGTTGTTCAAAATCAGCCGCCCTCGGATGAGATGCTTAGACAACTTATGCTTCAAAATCAGAATTTGATAAAATCTCATGAGTTTTTGGCTAAAGAAGTGGTTGAAATTAAAAAGCGTTTAAATGATCGACCCTCGGGTTCGGGTACTATTTCTCTTCCTAGCAACACGACCGCTAACCCGAGGGCCGACGTTAAAGCGATCAAAACCCGTAGTGGTGTTTCTTATGAAGGACCTACGGTTCCGACTAACTCTTCTTCTCGTCCTCCTAAGGTAGTCGACCGTGAGACCGAGGCGACAAAGGACCCGGTGCTTCCTAGTAATAATGGAGGTACCGAAAACGTCCAATCTCCGGTTGTCCAAACGTCTTCGTCAAAAGAAAAAGTTGTTGAACCCGAAGTGATTTCCAATGATGTCCCGAAATTTCATCCTAAACCGTCAATTCCTTATCCGTCTCGACTAAACGAACAAAAGCACGGCGAGAAAACTAACCATCAAATGGAAAAGTTTCATCAGATTTTCAAAGAATTACATTTTGATATAAGTCTCGCGGATGCTGTCCTTTTGATGCCTAAATTTGCCGGCATGATTAAAAATTTGTTGAATAATAAGGAAAAGTTGTGTGAAATGGCTAAAACCCCATTGAATGAGAATTGCTCAGCAGTTCTCCTCAAAAAGCTTCCCGAAAAGCTTGGAGATCCCGGCAAGTTTCTTATTCCTTGTAATTTTCCAGGGATGGTTNCTGTCCTTTTGATGCCTAAATTTGCTGGCATGATTAAAAATTTGTTGAATAATAAGGAAAAGTTGTGTGAAATGGCTAAAACCCCATTGAATGAGAATTGCTCAGCGGTTCTCCTCAAAAAGCTTCCCGAAAAGCTTGGAGATCCCGGCAAGTTTCTTATTCCTTGTAATTTTCCGGGGATGGTTCAATGCTTCGCCTTAGCCGATTTAGGTGCTAGCATTAACCTAATGCCATGGTCCGTGTGGAAGAAGTTGTCTCTTCCCAAACTTACCCCTACTTGCATGACTCTCGAGCTAGCCGATCGATCTACTTCCCGTCCAGTGGGAATAGCCGAGGATGTCTATGTAAATGTGGGGAAGTTCCATTTCCCGGCCGATTTTGTTGTAGTTGATTTTGATGCCGATCCGAGGGTTCCTCTCATTCTCAGAAGAGGTTTCCTAAGGACCGGTCGAGCTTTGATTGATGTTTACGAAGAGGAAATTACTTTGCGTGTTGGAAAAGAAGCCGTTACGTTCAACCTTGATCAAACATCGAGATACTCCTCCACCGACGAATGCATGTCTGTTAACCGTCTTGATATTATTGATGAAGTTTCGGAGGAGTATTCTCAAGAATNCTCTCATTCTCAGAAGAGGTTTCCTAAGGACCGGTCGAGATTTGATTGATGTTTACGAAGAGGAAATTACTTTGTGTGTTGGAAAAGAAGCCGTTACGTTCAACCTTGATCAAACATCGAGATACTCCTCCACCGACGAATGCATGTCCGTTAACCGTCTTGTATTATTGATGAAGTTTCGGAGGAGTATTCTCAAGAATTACTTGGTTTTTCTCATGATCATTCGAGTGGCAATCCCACTCCTTCTTCTACTTCTCAACCTATTATTGCCGACTCTTCCCCTTCCTTCACTCCGTTTGAGGGGGGTGATTTCTTCTTGGAAGAGGTCAATGAATTTCTTGCCATTGACACACCGGATGTTGATGATTCTTATTATGATCCGGAGGGAGATATTCTTATGCTTGAACAACTTTGGAATGAAGATCCATCTCCACCTCTCCCTCCGAAAGAACTTCACGTTGAAGAAATCAAAGAAGTCAAGCCGTCTAACGAGAAACCTCCTGAGCCCGAGCTCAAGGACTTACCTCCTCATCTTTAGTACGCTTTTTTAGAAGGAACAAATAAATTTCCCGTTATCATTTCAAAGCATCTTCAAGATGAGGAGAAGAAACGTCTCTTAGATGTGCTTAAGAAGCATAAAAGTGCCATCGCTTGGCAAATTTCCGACATAAAGGGCATAGACCCTCGGTTTTGTACTCATAAAATTTTGCTTGAAGATAATTTCAAACCGTGTGTCCAACAACAACGACGGGTTAACCCAAAGATCCATGAAGTCATTAAAAAAGAAGTCATTAAACTCCTCGACGCTGGGATGATTTACCCCATTTCTGATAGTCCATGGGTTAGCCCGGTCCATTGTGTTCCAAAGAAAGGTGGTATAATCGTTGTGAAGAACGATGATAATGAGTTAATCCCCACACGTCTCGTCACCGGATGGAGAGTGTGTATCGATTACCGCAAACTCAATGGTGCTACTCGTAAAGACCATTTCCCGCTTCCTTTTATGGATCAAATGCTCGAACGTCTTGCGGGAAATGAGTTCTATTATTTTCTCGATGGTTTTTCTGGATATTTTCAAATCCCGATTGATCCCCAGGATCAAGAAAAGACCACTTTTACTTGCCCTTATGGAACGTTTGCTTACCGACGTATGCCCTTCGGCTTATGTAATGCTCCGGGCACGTTCCAAAGGTGCATGATGGCCATCTTTCACGATTTGATCGAGAAAACGATGGAGGTCTTTATGGATGATTTTTCGGTATGTGGTGATTCGTTTACTTCTTGTCTCTCCCATTTAGAACAAATGCTCAAACGGTGTGAAGACACTAACTTGGTTCTAAATTAGGAGAAGTGTCACTTTATGGTTAAAGAGGGTATAGTCCTTGGCCATAAGATTTCAAAGGCCGGGATTGAGGTCGATAGAGCTAAAGTCGATGTGATCGCAAAGCTACCTCATCCCACGACCGTCAAGGGAATTAGAAGTTTCCTCGGTCATGCAGGCTTTTATCGACGTTTCATTCAAGATTTTTCCAAGATTGCCCGACCTTTGACCCACCTTCTTGAAAAGGATGCCCCGTTCATCTTCTCAAATGAGTGCCTTGATGCATTTAATATTCTAAAGAAGAAGTTAACGGAGGCTCCTATCTTAGTTGCCCCCGATTGGGACTTGCCTTTTGAGCTTATGTGCGATGCTAGAGATTATGCTATCGGGGCAGTTTTGGGGCAACGAAAGAATAAGCATTTCCAACCGATACACTATGCTAGCAAAACGATGAACGATGCTCAATCTCATAACACTACTACTGAGAAAGAGATGTTGGCCGTCATTTATGCTTTTGAAAAATTCCGACCATATCTTCTCTTGAAGAAATGCATAGTGTATACGGATCATTCAGCCCTTAAGTACTTAATGAATAAACCAGATGCTAAACCAAGACTTATGCGATGGGTTCTCCTTCTTCAAGAATTCAAAGTTGAAATTCGAGATAAAAAAGGATCGGAGAACCTAGCTGCTGACCATCTCTCTCGTCTTGAGAATCCCCATCAAAGTGATCTCGAGAAAAAGGAAATCAATGAATCGTTTCCTCTCGAGACACTTGGGAGTATTTCACATATTGACTCAAGTACCCCATGGTTCGCCGAATTTGCGAAATTACCATGCGGGGAACTTCATAAGACAAGGGATGTCGTCCCAGCAAAAGAAGAAATTTTTCAAAGATGTTAAACATTATTTTTGGGACGACCCCTATTTGTTTAAAACATGTGCTGACCAAGTAATCCGTCGGTGTGTTCATGGCGCGGAAGCTAATGAAATTCTTTTGGCATGTCATAATGGACCCACGGGGGGACATCATGGTGCCAATTACACCGCTCGGAAAGTTTTTGACTCAGGTTTCTATTGGCCAACGATTTACCGAGATGCACAAGACTTGGTGAAGTTTTGTGACTTGTGCCAACGACAAGGAAAAATTTCACAACGTGATGAGATGCCTCAAAACGCTATTCAAGTTTGTGAAATCTTTGAAGTTTGGGGAATCGATTTTATGGGGTCATTCCCGTCTTCAAGAGGGAATAAGTACATACTCGTGGCGGTCGATTACTTGTCTAAATGGGTGGAAACGAAGGCGCTCCCCACAAATGATGCCCGAGTAGTGGTTAAGTTCTTGAAAAATTTGTTTTCTCGATTTGGTACACCTCGTGCTATCATAAGTGATCGTGGTACTCATTTTTGTAATGATCAATTTGATAAAGTCATGTCTAAATATGGAGTTACCCACCGTCTTAGTACCGCATATCACCCGCAAACGAGCGGTCAAGTTGAGGTGTCCAATTGTGGACTTAAGAGGATATTAGAAAGGACCATAGGAGAACATCGTGCCTCATGGGCCGATAAGCTAGACGATGCATTATGGGCTTTCCGTACCGCTTACAAAACACCCATTGGGTGCACTCCTTACAAGTTGGTGTACGGGAAAGCTTGCCATTTACCCATCGAGTTAGAGCACAAAGCCCACTGGGCCTTGAAGCACGCTAATTTTGACTTGAAAACAGTGGGTGATCATCGTAAAATACAATTGAATGAATTGGTGGAGTTACGTGATCAAGCTTATGAGAATTCTTTGATTTACAAAGAGAAAACTAAGAGAATTCATGACTCGCAAATCAAAGATAGCATCTTTAATGTTGGTGATCGAGTCCTTCTCTTTAATTCTAGATTGAAGATTTTCTCGGGGAAGCTCAAAACCCGTTGGTCGG
The DNA here is from genome assembly GCA_014162995.1 of Artemisia annua. Classification (NCBI taxonomy): domain Eukaryota; kingdom Viridiplantae; phylum Streptophyta; class Magnoliopsida; order Asterales; family Asteraceae; genus Artemisia; species Artemisia annua. The sequence goes on from LBNU01013463.1 coordinate 121,755, forward strand.
GACCATACACCGTGACCCAAGTTTTTCCTTATGGTACCATTGAGTTATCTCAAACTGATGGTCCAAATTTTAAAGTGAATGGTCACCGACTCAAGCATTACTTTGGAGGGGACGTACCACGCATGGTAGTTCGAGATCTCCAAACTTTCCCTAAGGACAAATGAATTCGGGGATCGAGTCAAGCTTTGTGACTCGGTGACCAAAAACAAGCGCTTCGTGGGAGGCACCCCATGCTTATCCATTTTATTTTCTAACAATAACGTGAGGAGGGGCGACCTCTTCCACTCTCGTGTTTTGTGGTTGTTGTTTGTGTTATGTCCAGGAATTTCTCGAATTATGATGACTCTCATGCTCGTTGTTCCTCATCTCCACTCGAGTATCATTCTTCGTTGTTTATAGAAATCCGTTATATATCCTAAATCTTATCGACTAACATTTTTGGCATAATTAATAAACGGCCCTAGACTTATGTTAGGATTACCCTTACCTTTTCAAACATTGAGGACAATGTTTCATTTTAGTTTGGGGGGGGGGGGTCAATCTTCTATTTGATTTGACTTGCACTTTCATTTGTGTCGTTTACTCTCACAACCCCGTTTTTCCTAAAAAAATGAAAAATTTTGAAAAATTTCTAAGAAAAGATGATGAAAATGTCATGAAAAAGTACAAAAAAATGTGAAAAAGTTGAAAATTGTGCAAAAATATAATAATTGTTTTGACACCGTGTCGATTTTCCGCTGGCGAGAGTAGGAATAAATTTTTGACTTGATCCGGGCGTGTTGAGCCCTAGCTTGTTCCCTTAACCAATGATGATCACTTAAGCTTGTGCTAGTTTTGTACACAAGGAGCTATAAAACGCGAATTCTTCCTTTAGAATCTGCAAAGTTCCCGTACTTAACTTTATATATGCGCAGCTTAAAAGCTTTCGCTAGTCTTTTACATCAAAGGAGCACTAAAACGCGAAATCTTTTCTAGAGTTTGCAAGCTTCGTATTTGACTTTATATATGCGTGTCTGATTATCGGCTAAGTATCCGCGGATCTCATTATTTGAGATTTGTTAAAAAAAGCGGAGAGCGAGAAATGATAGTGTTTATTTAGAAGTTAGATGCCATACGTAGAGTAGTGGTTCTCTTTAAAGCTCATCGAAGGTACTTGTGGCTTTTCGTTCCCATCAGCTTGTTTCACCCCATATTTTGTGTAATAATTAAAGATGTCGCGGGTTTTGACGAAATTTAGTTATTTATCTTCTTAAGAGAATCTTTGCTTCAATTATTGGGTACACATCAAGGATACACCCCATTGTCTCGAGTTGTATTGTATCGTATTATGTTATATCGAGTTGTACGTATGTGGTTACGGAGCTACCCTAAAGCCCGGTATTCATAAGAGCTAAGGTGCTTTGAGACTTCAGATTGAGATCGGACCTTGTATCCTACTTCGGTAGGTCTTGGATTGAAACCGTGAAGGTTCGGAGTTGAAAAGTTACTAAGGCAAGAAAAAGCAAAAAAAAAGTGAAAAAGGTATCAAGAAAAGTATGAAAAAAAAAGTGAAGAAAAAAAGTGAAAAGTCAAAAGAAAGAATAAGGAATGATGTTTAGATTGTGGATTATGAGTTCAAAGTGTAAAGACTAAAGTTGGTAGCGCGTGAGGTGCATGTTACGATCCTAGATCGGACGCATGAGGTGCACGTGAATTGTACTCGCCAACTTAGGTCTATTTTGTTGTATTCCAAAGTCTATGTATGTATCCAATATCCTTGATGTGGACCTCATATTTGAAGCAAACCTTCTTAAGAGAAGATCGATAACTATTTAGCGTTGGGATTCTTGGTATCTTTATCGGACTAAACCATATTGGAACGAGAAAATATGAAGCAATTCATTTCTCAACTTAATTTAAAAAAATTCTAGATACACTAAGATATGCGAGCTAGGGGTTTTTACACAAGTAACTACGATGAGTAGTTTTGGCATCTAATTTGTAAGTAAACGGTGATCTCGTTTATAAGCTTAGTTAGGGGACTTGTGAAAAATCGGGGATGACAAATTTTATCCGTATGGTCACTTTTCTATGAATCGTGTTTCTACTCAAAGACCCTAAAAGTTATTGAAAGATAATGAAAGTCGATACACCGTCACCCGAATAAGTTAAGGAAAGTTCAAAAGAAATAAGTGTAATAAATGGATGAAAAATGAAAAATGGTAAAACCGGGCGTTTAAGGGAATAAATGGTTTCGTATCTCTTTCGAACATTTTGCTACGTTTCAAAGTTAAGTAAAAAGAGTTATGAAATTATTTATCTCTAAAGCGTGATTGAATCCCATTGCGTGAGGACACGACAATATCTTAGTTTGGGGGATTTTGATATGTGTGAAATCACATATCGTTTATTCACCATTTTAAGACCAAATAGACCAAAAACACTAACAAAAGCCAAAGATATTCGTGTTTTTGTGTTTATAATTGTGCAGGAATGGATAATGCAAAAATGGACTCGAAACACGCCAGAACAATCAAAAACGAGCACGAGACGGAAAAGTCAACAAAGTCAAGGCCCGGGATTCCATGGTCAAAGCTGAGTGGAAAAAGTCAATTTTAGTCCTCCTACTTTCATGAAGTGTCAATTTAAGTCCTTGAATGAAGTTGTGGAAAATGGAAATATCAGCCCTTTAAGTTTCAATGATTACACTTTTGGTCCTTGATTTTCTTTATAACAACATAGTTGGTCCAATTGAATAAAACCCAATAAACACAAAACCAAAACAGCCATGGGCCCAAAACAACCACAAGCCCAAAAATCCCATTCTCTAATAGCCCGGTCAAACAGTCAACGACGGGTCAAACACAAGTCAAACAAAGATAAAATATACTTACCCCATTCCCGCCCCCCAATTTACCCCTTTCCAGTAAATAAGAACCCTAGAAAATCACCCTTCCCAATTAACCACAATTAAGGCTAAATTGGTCAATTTAGAAGTCTTCTAGAAGCTTTAGGGAATGTCAGAGGTGTCAGAAGTGAAAGAAGCACACATGGGACAGATGACAGCTTGTGATTGGTTCATCCACATCACAATTCATCAATCTAACGACTGTGATCATTTGCAATCATTGGGTACGGATTCAAGGGTGTAGATTGGCACAAAAGAAACACAATTGACACGGATCGCCAGCTTGGCAGTTGAAGACCCCAAGCTCTCTCCTCACCTATAAATAGTGCTCATTTTTTCTCATTTGATGTATTTAGAGATAGTAACGAAGTTCTGTCCATTTTACTTCTCATTTCCTCCTTTGTAAACTTGTAACCATTTGAGAATTAATAGAATAATCATTTTCAGTTTTACATTTAGCTTTTAAATTTCATAAGCTCTTAGCTTATTGTTTCTGTTATCTAGCTTCCTTTTAGCTTAACCTTCTCCTCTCAAAAGCTTTTACATATCACCTCTTTCAAAACAATAAAAAGATAAAAAAAATCAGAAAATATAAAAAATAAAACAAATGTTGAAATTAGTTTTCACTTAAAGCTGTTTTACCTTTTATTAAGCTCCTACAAGCTCAGTAGATTCAGAGAAAGCATTTAGAAGAGATTTCAGTTTCATTTCATTCAAAATATTGGTGGTCAACGAAAGTGAACTAGTTCAGATGAGATGAATATGGGTTAATAGAGGTACTGAGATGGAATTTGGAGTTACAGAGATGGTTTAGGCAGAAATTTAGGTGAATCAGTGGTGGTGTTTGGGTATTTGTTTGTGGATTCAAGCCAAATCATTTGTAAGACCTCATGCTAATTTTCTAGTTCTTCATTTCATATATTAGTTGCAGTTTAGCTTTGTTAGTGTACTCTCTGTTGGATCTTTGTTCTATTGATGTTATGATATCATGTGTTAGTATATTTGAGTTGATTTGTGTTGATTTAGTTGTGTTTGATTTTAGTTTAGCCTGTTTCATTCAGTTCTGTGGAACTGTGGTAACTTTGATCTTCATTGAAATCTGGAAATTAGTGTTAGTATAGCTGTAATTGTCATTGATATAGGTGTATTTGATACTGTTGAGTATGGATTAATGACTGTTATTGTTCATGAAAAGCTTGTTCTCAGTTTTTGTAGTCATTACAACAGTTTAATGTGTGTTTGGATTTAAAGGATTTGTTGTGCATTTGAGTTAGATCTGCTAGTATTCTGGTTTAAGAAGCTTGCATACAAGTTATGCAACCTATTTGAACAAAAATATTAGCAATTCTTTCATCAAAAGTCAAAAATGCATTTAGATCTAAATTTGAGCTTTAAACTGTTGAATTGGTGAACTGAGAATGTAAAATCTGTTAGAAATTCAGCTTAGGTTTTGTTGATTTAGAGTTCTAATAGCTCTAACACTACTAAAAGATCATAATCAGTAGTTAAATTTCATTTTGGTCAACTGAGTTTGCATAGAAATAGTCAACAGTTTTTTTTTTGTTAGCATATACTGCCTTTTCACTGCTGTGTTCATGATGAATTTTGATTGATCTTTTGTTCTTGAATTTGTGTGGATTTTGTGCTTTTGATTAGTTAACCTGGCCTAGTTTTATAGTTGTTAATCTCAGATAGTTATATTAACATTTGCATACTTGAATTTGCTTGCTTAAATTGTTAGAAATTTGCTGTCAACAAATCTGTCACAGTTACTTGTTTGTTCATCTGTTCAAGTGGAAACTTAGTGTTCAATTGATGAAATTTGCATAGGGCTTTTATAATATCTTGAATCTCTGGTTTCTTAGCTTTGTAAAACATCTTTTATATTGTCATTTGGTTCAGTTTAGAGCTTTTTACAAGCTTGTGAAATCAGTAGTTTAGGCTGTTTATAAAAAGAAAAAGAAATAAATACGTTTTTTTGAATTTTGATAATTTCAGTCCCTATACTTTGAGATTTAGTTTAAATAGAATTCATTCATTTTCCTTTTGTTAATAACTTTGAAAAAATTACAAAAACAGTCCTTGTCTTTTAGAATTAAAGGTTTTAGTTAAAAGTAAGTTTGTAAAAGTACATTTTCAGTCCCTCAACTTTTTACTTTTTATTTTTTTAGACTTTTAAACTTTTAAAATAGAATTTATAATTTTACATTTTTAGTCCCTTAACTCCTTGCATTTGTATTTTAGTCTTTTAATTTGCATTTAGATTTTATAATCTCGGGATTAGCTCGGGATTTGCATTTCCTTATGCCTTATATGTGTTTACGTGTGCCTTATTTGTTCCCATTGCCTTAGATTGCGTTTTTAGTTCGTAATTGTAGATTTTATAATAAAAGCTCCAAAATATAATCACTATTCATCTCACACACACACCTTTTCATACGTCTATTTCGCCGTCAAGCTCTCAACGGAAAACGACCCGAGAATTATTTTCACAAATAATTCTTTGGAAAATCGTACTACCAAAATACCTACATAAAGGAGTGTTTGGCATTAGGTGCTATTTGAACAATTTGGTCATTTGAACAATGTTTGTTGTGTGTTTATGGTTTGGTAGGATATTTGGTACAATATGGAACATGTTTTAACTAACAATGATGCAGGATGACAACATTTGGCTTGTTGTCAAATTTTCTAGTTTATGAATTTTTCACTATATATAGTGAAATTCGCTAGCCCCCGGCCAAAGTCCAATCATATGCGTGTTTACATATCCAATTTTTTCATTTCCTAACCAGATATGAATTATATTTTTAGTTTTAGGAGTTTTTGGAAAATTTGAAAATCGTCTTGCGGGTCAAAAATGTGGACTGCCACATTTTCAGGGTCTGGCGGAACTGGCGGCACCCTCACAAGGGTTCCGCCAGTGCAAATTTCTGGGTACCCCAGAAATGGCCCAACGGAAACGGCGGCACCCTCAAATTGGTTCCGCCCATGTTATCCGAGGGATCCGCCAGATCACCTGGACATTTTTAATCCGTTTTCATAATTTTGAAAATCAAAACTTCCCCAAAATCAACCTAGTTTGTTAGGAACTTATTCCTTGATAGTTTATAACATCATTAGGAGTATTCTAAGAGCCCAAAACAAATAGGAAGTACTTTCCCGCCAAAAACCAAATTAAACCATAAACACCTCAAGGAACCCTCACACATAAAGGAAGGAACCCTCCCAAAGGATCCTTCCAATCCGTGAATCATATTTCCCCAACCAATTTGACAAGACAACTAGGCATTTAGTGCAAATCTTTGTCTTCTTACTCCATCTCCTTCATTGGATTGACTTCCAAATGATGTGACAACCTTCATTACTCACCCAAATCATTAGAAACCTCAAAATTTCTTTGGCCAAACATCAAATCCAAACACTACCTCCAACATTTCTTCCATCCTATAAATTTAAACCATTTTTTTAACACCTCAAATCACACCATCACCATCAAAATCCCTTCTCTTAAGACCTAAACCACAACCTTGACAATGAAAAAGTCAACAATCACCTCTCAACCACCAAGACCCATTCGGAGAACCGCCCGAATTAGTGTCAAACCGTTTTGCTCACATAAAACCATCAACCTAAGCTCTTCATCTTCGGATGAATTTTCCTCACCAATCAAAAGTGAACACTTTTTAAACCTTGCATCCCCAACTGCATCACCCAAAGGAGCAAATGATCTCACTACTCCACCACCAACAAAATCACCCATTGACCCAACTCCACAAAGTGCACCCATCCAAACATCCAAAACTCCATCACCATCAACCCTACCTCAACTTGAACCAATGGAACTATTTGGGTCTCCTCCAACATCACCACATCCATTTGTCCAAGATCTTAATGATCTTCCACCTAGATCAACAAATCCACCACCTTTGACAAATGAAAAACCAAGTCCATTGTTTGACCACAATGAGCCTTTTGAACAAAATCCACCACCTTCATCAAGCAATGGACTTGCAAACCACATTGCTTGAATCCATTTCAAACCCATCCTCCAACCAATAAACCAAAACCAACCAAACCCCACCACCATCATCAAATGACCCATGTCCACCCACTCATCACCATGCTTGCTCACATTGTGAGCACATGGTCAAAATAGGTGAAAGCATCAAAACCATGCTTCACCAATTTCAAGATGAGACCCGCTTCGCCATACAACACATCCTAGAATGTTTGGATGCTCTTTCCCATCCAAACCATCCCTAGAGCCCTTTTGGAGGCCTTTTGCCCCATTTAGGACGTGTTCAAGTCATCTACTTATAGAAGTAGGACTTTTATTTTTATTCTTGGTTATTTTTTATTTTTTTTTTAATTTTTTAGAAGTAGGAATATAGTTTCATTTCTTGTCTTTTGACTTTTTGTAAGTCAAAATTTTACTTGAAATGATATTTTCTACTATTGGTTGATCATATATGAGTTGTGATTGTGGATGATTATTTCTCATCATATGTGGTGAGTGGATGCTTCTTTATGCATCATAATCACCAACTAACCATTTTTTTTGTAGGTTCCAAATCCATGACTTATTCCTTGATACTCCGATTTAGGGGAGTAATATTCAAGGGGGGGGGGGACGTGAGAATTGCAACTAACCTTTTTCATTGTAGGTTCAAAATCCATGTTTCCCTACTCGGCACTCCTACTAGGGGGAGTATCGACCAAGGGGGAGCATATGGATAAGTTCCGCTACGCTACTCTTCTTTTTGTTTCGACAAAAAGGGGGAGAAATATATCTAAACTTAGTAACTTAAAATGATTTTCATCAATTAAGTAAAACAAGTTTGATATAACATTTTTTTAAGCTTTAACACTAAAATTTGTGAGTTACTTAAAAACAAAGTTTATGTCTTGTCATCAACAAAAAGGGGGAGATTGTTAATACAAATATCGTTTAAAAACGTTATTTATATTTTACGATCTTTGCTAAGTTTTGTTAATGACAAAGTGTAAACTTTGGTTTTTAGTAAAACATGATTTTAGTTTAAAGTCTTGCAAAACTAGATTTTTGCTACATTTACATTTCATATAAAACATAACATTTTCATATTTCGTAAATTAGAAATGTCACATCCCATTTATGGTAAGTTTTGTCATCTTACATTTATGGAAAGATTGTGTGGTTGACTAAACAAAGTTCTTACACAAGGTTTGTGTGTTTGACTCTCCATAGGGTTCTTACACAAGTTTTGTGTTTGACCAAGTATTTATGTGATGTGACTTTGGATGGTTTGGCAAGTTATGGCAAAACATAACTGTCAGACATGGCGGAACCCTCGTGGTACACGGGCGGAACCCTTCTGAGGGTTCCGCCAGGCTTGATGGTTGTTTTGCTATAAATACCAAGCCATTTGCTAGCATTTTTTCTTTATCACTTCTCATCATATTTTGCACATACATTCATATCTTTCATCTAACCCTTAACATCTCATTGTTGTGAATACTCTTTTGTAGCAAAGAAGTTCACAAGTACATATAAAGTTACAAGTATTCAACTCAACGTTGCAAGACTTGTTAGCTTAGTATCGTGTAGACTTTGTATAGTTTACACTTCATTTGATTGATATGAAAAAAGGTCTTGAATCTTTGGGACTAAGGCAATAAAAGAGGAGTTGCAACCCTTCGAAATGAACCCATCAATTTCAAACCACTTAACCATGTTTATAAAGTCCATACCAATAGTGTCCCAATAATGTTTAATGAATGTAAACGTAAACCCATCGGGTCCCGGGGATTTACTACCCCCACAATCCCAAACCGCATCTTTGATCTCTTTACTTGAAAAAGAGGCATCAAGAACTGATATGTCATTGGGTGAACGAGTTTTAAACAAGTTACTTGAAAATTGATTGCGACTTTTTGGTGGGTTTTCAAATTTTTGTTTATGATAGCAAGTTAAAAATATGCGACATAACTAATGGAGGATCCGCAACCAACATACATTGAAGGAGATACCATTGATTCTAGATCTAGAAAACTTATTATTTATGCATCCATGAAAACTTTGAATTTTCGCCACCTTCAATGGTCCATTTGATTTTAGATTTCTGACTTTTGCATGAGATCAAATCTTTCGATGTGATCCAAATCCGCAAGTTGTTTTATGCAAAAGATGCACCTCAACCTTATTTTTCAAGTCTCGAATCAAGTTTTCATTTATAGATAAAACATTGCACTTCCAAGAACGAATTTGATGTTTTAAATGTTGGTGTTTAGTTTTGGTATGATCATTTGATTAGATCAAAACTTAATAAGCAATCACAAACAATTTAACATGTCTTACGCTTTTCTGACACAAATAAAAATAGTAACTTAAACACTTTTTGTAGGACGAAATGAGTATTTTACCACTCCTATAATAGGAAAAGGTTATTGTAAAATATGAATACCTTACATATCATTGGAAAAGATACCAATATGGTAAAGGGTATTCAGGATTTGCTTATTGAAATGCTATTTCAATAGGCTTTTCTCATCATATCAGTAGCGTTTTNTTTTTTTTTCATCCTAAATCACATCAAACTTATTATACAGTAAAAGTTATAAG
>LBNU01013463.1:132726-146017 GCA_014162995.1 Artemisia annua
AATATTCACCTGTTGTCCATCGACTACGCCTTTCGGCTTGATCTTAGGCCCTCACTCCCCTCCCCTCGATCTATTTACCGACTGAAGGCAAGAGTATTTTACTACTCCTATAATAGGAAAAGGTTTTCGTAAAATATGAATACCTTACATATCATTGGAAAAGATACAATATTGGTAAAGGGTGTTCAGGATTTGCTTATTGAAATGTTAATTCAATAGGCTTTTCTCATCATATCAGTAGCTTTTTTATTTTTTTTTTATTTATTTTTTCATCCTAAATCACCATCAAACTTATTATACGGTAAAAAGTTATAAGTATTCTAAAAGCTTATATATTTCTATTTTTGAGCATCGATCGACAAGTCTAACTGGTATGCTAAACCATGTGTCAGCATCCTGGTTGAAACAGAGGAACCAATTTTCTTCACAAAAATTTGTCATCTCTGGATCTTTTTCCTTATTATTTATGCATTTCTGTATTTTTCTAAAAAAATATATATATATATATATAAATGATAAAATAATAATAATATATATAATAATAATAATCTTAAACAAACATTTGTTACCAGAAAAGGAATATAACAGTCTTTGACTTATTAGATAAAGTATCCATAATAAGCAGTTACAAAAACACCAACAAAACAAATGTCAAAACTCAAACACAAAAGTACCATGATGTTGAAAACGCAGAATCCTGGTTCATATTCACATTCATATACATATTCTATGACAACTGGATCCCAACACCATCATGTACTAACATCATACCCAACTATCAACAACAACATATTCAAGAAGATTGAATGTTAATGATGATGATGATGGATGATGATGATGATTTGAAAGTAATGATGGTTGCTGATTTGATGTTATCGGGGTATCATCATGGATCCTCATCTGGATATGGGTCTTTCTTGGATTTGGATCTTTATTTCAAAGACTATTACTTTTCAAGATTCTTTACTATATGTACTCATTATATATAATCTTTATAACTATTGTTTTGGTACCATGTTTATAAATGTTTTGCTGATAAAAAGGTAGCATTTTTTTTTTTTTTTGAAAAGGTGTGGCTTATTCAGCACTTAAATAAGCAATCCCAAACACTTAATCATCTGATTCTCACTACCATGTTTTGTGATGTTTTTACTAAAAAAGTTGGCTTTTTTAACTAGTGTTTGGCATTGTGTCTTGGAAATGATGACCTTATTGTTGGGTTTTTAAGTGTATATAAAGCGGTTGCTTATTGAAACTGAGTATGTGTCTATTGGGATTGCTTATGTTATAATGCTTATTTAAAAGAACCGATGAGGCTTGCCTGGTAGGAGGGCGAGTCTTTGACTCATATGTACGTGGCAGCATAACCGGGTATCACCATGACCGTTTTCAACCCCTTCCTTGGCCATCCCCAAGATGTATACCTAGCGAGGTTTGAACATGAGAGTTGAGACCTCTTGTGAGGACATCAGGGTGCGTGACTACTCTAAAACTAAGCAAGTAACCATGTTCCATGAAAACACTCAAAAACACTTACTCATCTGATTCTTAGTACCATGTTTTGTGATGTTTTTGCTAAAAAAGTTGGCTTTTTTTAACTTGTTATTGGCATTGTGTGTTGGAAATGATTATGTTATTGTTGGGTTTTTAAGTGTATATAAAGAGGGTGTTTGGGATTGCTTGTTGAAACTGATTATCTGTCTATTGGGATTGCTTATTTAAAAAGTTATATTAGATTTCCCTTACCCGGGGAAGGCGAGTCTTTGGCTCAGATATATACGGCCTAACCAGGTGACCGCTTCCGACCCTTTTTTTGGCCATCCCCAAGATGCATACCTAGTGAGGTTTAAACCTCACACCTCGTGTCAGGGTGTGTGACTAGTAAGCTACCTTGGTGGTGGTGGTGGTTATAATGCTTATTTGCGCTAAAAACAAGCAACCAACCATGTTCCATGAAAACACTCAAAACGGCTAATTTCAAAGAAAGTAAGCATATAAGCAGTTTTTATAAGCAAACTTGAACACCCCATTATTCTCTAGTTGCTTATTCCAAACTGCTAATGAATAGGCACTTAGGGTCTAGCGAAATTGAGTAGTCTCCTCATAATTGTTGTGTGTGAATCAAGCATTTTTCGTTGCCGTTTTAATCTCGACCGTCGATTTTGGCTGACTTGAAATTTCAACCATTTTAATTGCCTATCTTAGGCAACCGTTGGATTCTTAGTATTCGTTGTTCATTAACCGTCCAACTATCACTATACATTAAGTTTCCCACTATCACTTGATCGGTTTGGGATGTATGATGCTGGGGGAGGATACAAATAGTTATAATATTGGCTGGGGATAGTAGGACGGTCGGTTACCATTACCAATCAAGGGATAGTGAGACCGTTACTGAACGATTAAGGGATAGTGGGATGGTTACCCTACAATGTAGGATAGTGAAAAGGTTTCAGAATGATTAAGGTATTCACCATATTGTATATATTGTATAAAGAACATATTTTGATCAAAATGAAAGTTTACTTTTCTGGCCATTTGAATTAACTTACACTTTGCAGATGCCTCGTTAAGAGCTTCAAATGTGTGTCTTGCAAGTCGGTGCTCTTCTGTAGATACCCATGGATGGAGTTTAGATCAATGGGAACTATATACTTGAAAAAATTTCCTTGATTTTGTTATACTTGCTTTCTGTTGTTGTAATTCAATAAATATGATAATATAAATATAAGTCTTCAGAGTTCTTTCATATAACGCTTCATCTTTTTAAGAACCTCCCATCCCGAGGAAAGTTTTTCTGCAAAAAAACGAACAACAGAATTAGAACTTAAGGTAAAAGTAGCGAAAATAATTATATAATTATGTAGAATTCACTTCTTATAATATCCCTCCATTATGAGATTTTACAGCTTAGCTGCCGGGGATAATTTGTATCTCCTCACATCTATTCTCGATGTTTTCACTTTTCCAAGATGCTAACTGTGGTGTAAAATACGCTTCCTTTTCAAAATACATATGATGTTTAATACCATGGTAATTATACCAATGTTTCGAATTTGCCCTAAAGAAAACCGAATACATTGATTACACATGCGAGGAGATACGAAAGATCCTAAGCAGCTACGATGTTTAATATCACAATGGCGGGATATCATTAGGTGATTTATGCAGAAATAGTATCCATGCTTTCTTTCGCTAATTTTTCTTAAGCTCTCCTTCCTCTTTACATAAAGACTTTTTTCGATGATGAGAGGTTTAAAAAAACACTGAAACGTTCAAAGATTCGAAAAACCTGTCAGATATTGCATTACAGAGGCATATATAACAATATAAATATAATTTTTCAAGTATATAGCTCCAATCAATCTAAAATTAACAGGTTTTGGCCTACAAAACAACACTCTAGTTTTAAAACTGATGTAGGTGGAAAGACTTAAGCTTACAAACACATATTTGATGCTCATATTGAGGCATTTGCAAACTGTAGGTTGTTTGTTTCGGAATGACCAAAGAGGTAAAAACTTGCATTTTGATCTAAAGTATGTTCTTTATATACAATAATAAGGAGTACCTTCTATGATAAAATGACTGAGAAGTAGAAACCTTAACCTTTGTCTTTTCTAAGTGATACAAGTTTATGCTTATTGCATTCCATTTGTTGAATATTCTGTCCAGTAAACATGATGTTTTTATTAAGTATTGCTAACTTTTGTTCTTACATTGCATATGTTGATTTTATACTTATTTATCGAGAATCACAACTGATTTCTCGTTACACTTGATGGGGAGATAAGCTATCAGATTACTTAATTTGTTTGTAATGGTTGTATGTTATAAATTGTTTACTACTTATTCTTTGATTTATGATCATTGCCTGACGCATACAGGATGTATCTTATGAAAGTAACGGTACACTCTATAGTAAATATCATGATTGGTTTATTGTGTGTCAAATTCAATGCAACCTTTGGACCCAAATGGAACCATATAACATTTTTTTTTTTCTGATTGCCGAATGCTCAAATTTGAAATCCAATTCTGAATTTTAAGAGCTGGTGTATGAAGTCTAAATGTAGAATTAGTAAGACCGTGTAAATAATGGTTGAACAAAATATCTAAATGTTGATTTCATTTGTAGTCCCCTGAAAAGTTTGATATAGCTGTTAATCATCGGTAGCTGAATATATGATTCCTTATAAATTTGTAATTTTAGATTTTTGGACTTAATTAGCAATCTGGCATGGTGGTAACGATGGTGTTTATTTATAGTTGGGTCATGAAACCGGACCCATGTAGGTGCTTAATTCGATCTACACTTGAATGACTTCTGTTGTTTTAAAGATGGTTTTGACTTGTAAACTGTAGTCATCAGTAGGAGATATGAATGTCAATATTTGCTTCAAATTTAGTCCGTGAAGCCTATTTCTTTCACTTTTTGATTTCAAGAATGCTTAAAGACATCTTCAATTGGTTCATTAGGATTGTTTAGCATTGCGATATCTAGTGCTGCTATGTGCTACAATTATTGCTCAAGCTTGTATATAACTGTTCTCATAATATGCTATTATTATGCATTTACGGTGTATATTTCTTTGGCCAGCCGAGTGCTGTCTTCCATGAAGAATTTCACAAAGCTTCATAATCTGATCCTTCACATGTTACTATTTCAACCAGAAATCCTTTGAATTCCTGAAGCCTGATATGCTGATTGTATTAGGAGATGTATCTCTCATGGATCAGAGTTGACTCGAAGCAAATGGACACTTCTAGTCCAACAATTTCACAATTTATTAGGCCCTTTTCTTGATCTTCCATACCACGTTGTTCCTGGAGACCGGGACATAGGAAAGTGCAATGATTTAGATGAAGTATCCGTTACTAAAGTAACTAGAAGCTTCCCAGGATTGGATTCATCTGGTTGTGGCACATTTGATATTGGGAATATCAATTCTGTGTCACTTAATTCTGAAGCGTTGCTGTGTGGAAATAATGAGTTGCGGTTTAGTGTTGAAAGAGCATTGGAAAGAGAGCGTATAGAAATGCAGACAGAAAGTGAGCCAGTGAAAAATGTTATAAACGAGTCTTCTGGAATCAAGATTCCTAAACATGACATTAACTGGAGGGAAAATGATATGTCATCTGGGTTGGGTCCTGTACTCTTGCTTCACATTCCGTTGCATCAAACAGCAGAAAAGAGTTGGCGAGACGATGATCATGATGGAAACATGCAGGATAGCGCAGAATCATCAAAAACAAGGTAGAATGAAATCAACGCATAGAACCTCATATTTAGCCGTGTAGGTGGAGTGGGGTGGCATTGTGTTTTCAGGTCATAGTTAATCTGCTTTCTTATCTGAGTATAAGCACATCCAAACACTATCTCTTTCAGCCCTATTACAATGTTTTTGTTACAACTAGCTATGTGATTTTGATTATTCCAGATCACATCATCACCTTCAGACGCAATGCCAAATACCCCTTTTCACACATTATGATATGTTAACGTTTGTGATGTCTTATCTAACACAGTATAACATCTTTTACAGGCAACTTGCTGAGGCTGGACCATATGAGTTATCGCAAACGCTTCCACCAAATGCAACAGAATATATCTTTCATGCTCTTAGGCCCAGGTGATTTTTGTTCAATGCCTAAGTTTTTTCCTAGTGTGACTGTTACTATTCAGTAGAGGTGGCAACATGGGTGGGTTGGGTATTGGGTTTAAATAAACTTGGGTCATCTATAGTACAATGCTAAACAGGTGGGGTCAGGTTTGGCTGATCCGTAAACATTTACTATCTATCTTGATACCTTTGTATAAATAGGTTGTGTTCTTTATCTTTGAAATTTGATTTGGTCAAGTATGCATTGAATAGATAATGTGGAACTTTCTTCCGTCTGACCCATTCCCATTTTCAATTGTTATTTGTAATTTGACCTATTTGAGATGAAACACAACCCAAATCAATCCGTTAATAAGTAAATGAGTCGATATTACCAATTTGTAGTACTCCATCCGTCCCAAATTAATAGTCCACGTTTCATTTTTTGGATGTCCCAATTTAATTGTCGACTACTAAAAATAGATAGTGAAGTTTGATCAAGTTTAGTATATTACCCTTAGTTGAAATTAATAGTCAACGTTTCCTTTTTTTGGGCATGTTTCTGAATTTTATGTTATCGTATGTCAAAACGGTGTTTGCAGAAATTTAAATCACCTGGAGTTTTTGATTTTTCATTTTCAAACCATAAAAAGTTAAGAGCTCTCCTTTTATAGGAGTAATATTTAAGTTATGTGGGACTTCCTGGAATTTTTTAGATTTTTCTGAAGTGTATGAATGGACTAACCAAATGCAAACTTTCTGCATGTATGTGCAGTTAATTTTCTGGGTAGGTCTCGAAATATGATTTTTGAAAGGATGCTAATACTTAATAATAAAATCTAAATTCAAGTAGACTTCTAAGACATTATAGCTTCTGTGAGAATTTTGGTGAATTTTCATTTTGACTTCTGGTGTGGTTTTAAAATTCGTTAAATGGACCTAATTTTGTTATAAAACCGGTCATTTGAAGAACATGTATGTATTATATCATTTAAGATTCATTAATGAGTATAAACCCCTAAAATGCACTTAAACATTTATTATGATATAATTGGTCATATGTTAACATAATTCCAATAACGAAACCCTAATCANTTTTTTAGGGTTTGCAAATCTGTTAAGGGGCGATCACTTCATTATAGTCGGTTTAGTTCCACTAAATTGATTCTATATATACCCCTATTGGTTATCAACGATTTATAACCCTTTGAATTCCACAAATCCTTTTAATCGATTTTATACGATTTAGGGTTTGTCTATTATCGTTAATGGTTTGCGTGGATCTGGTATTTAATTCTATAAAACCCTTTCTTGGGGTTTTGTTTTTGATCGTTTGAAGGTACCCTCGCTAGGGTTTTGGTATTGCGTGTTCAGATTCTGATGGAAGATTATGGTTTATGGGTGATAAGAGATACATGTTCATGGGTTCTAGGGTGCTTTCTAAACCCTAGTTGTGATTCAAGTCTGGGTTGTTCGCTGGGTGTTGTGGACAAGCCGGTTGCTTTGTTAGGATTTACGTAATCCTAGTTGGTGATTATATATTCGATCTTATAAGACCTGGTGGTGATTCGTTCATGTTTTTGGTCTGTGTTCTGATCGTATTGAAGGTAGGGTTTTGGGAAACCCTTTTATTATCCGTTATTTAATGACCTGCTTTTGGGCGTTTTGTTTTTTGGATATATGATTGCATATTGGGACGTTAAGGTTTGTGGTACTCCTTGCTGTTGCTGCTAATTTGTTTTGGTGATCAATTGTGGAAGGGTGATGCTGCTAATCTATTGTAAGTTAAGTTTATGGGTAACTTATTCTAAAAACCCTGGTTTATCATTAGCTACGCGTTAATGATGGTACATACTGATGTGCAAACTGGTTGCCTGCTACTATTGTTCGTTCTTAGTTTTTGGGACTGCTTATGTTGCTGGTTTGCATGTTATGTTGCTGAATGTTATGGAAGTTAAGTTTTAGGGTTCTTATTCAAAAACTCTAGTGATCGTTTGGTGCGACTTGATCTTGCTCGTGTTCACATCTTTTATGCCTATGGATCTGGTCGTACTCTTGCACATTCGAGTTAGGGTTTATTTACCCTTGAATTGTTGCATGGTGCCCTTGTTCTTGCTTTTTGATTATCGTGGTGTCCTGATTCATGGGATATTGACGTTATTGGCTGTTTGGAAGGGGATCATGGCATGAAGGTTGCTGGTTCTTGAAACTTTGAGTCTCGATTAGCTCCATAATTTTATCTCGGATTGTGTTGGAGAATGGCTCAAGGTATTCTTTGGTTGGTTATGCAGGTTCAAGCTCTATGTGGATGTGTTCACATGGAAGATTGATAGAAGTTCTACGATGGCTATGTTCTTGGTGCTACTTTAGTGAATCATGTTTCATTCCTATTTTTATTCACTTGTATAGTCATTGTAGGTGGTAAGTTTTTTTATTATGTAAGTTATAAGAATGGTGTGTCATTCTTATATTCGAGTCTGTAAGTGTCCTAAGGGACTGAGGTGAGGGATATCACCCTCACCCTATTGTACCTCAACGTTTTTTGGAGTAATGAATTTTACCGGGGTGAATAAACCCTTTTACCCAAAAAAAAAAAGCATTAGGGACAATGGCTATCATCATGTAAAGGGCAATTGCTCTTATCAAGTGAGCAAGCGTTTAGGGACAACGGCTCCCATAAAGTAAGGTACAATTGCTCTCAAAGTGTGAGCCTTTAGGGACAACGGCTCTTATCATGTAAGGAACAAATTGCCTTCTTAAATTTAGCCTTTCAGAACAACGGATCTCATTATGTAAGTGTCAATTGCTCTTATCAAGTGCGCAAGCATTAGGGACAACGGCTATCATCATGAAAAGGGCAATTGCTCTCATTAAGTGAGCAAGCGTTTATTTTTATTTATTTATGTTTTTTTTGATAAAAAGGTCTACACCCTGGCAAAATACATTACACCAAAAAACGTTGAGGTACAATATGACGAGAGTGAATTCCCTCGCCCCCAGTCCCTTAGGACACTTACAAGACACCTATCTAAGAATGGCATACCATTCTTAAAACTAACATGCACAACATGTGCAACTGACCTAAACACCATGCTAAACAAAAGCAACTACTATATGAACAAAAAAACTACAACGACTATAAGATTACAAATAAAATTAAGTTCTTGAATCATCACACGTCGTCGTAGAAGTCCATAACCTTCAATGATGCAGCATTGGATCATCAATATTGAAATCAGAACATGATATAGATAGAACCAATGTACTCACCAACCAACCACAAGACCCCACCAACAATAAGCCAAAGCCTATGCAATATGAACCAAGCTTGAGGATTAAGTGGACTTGTACATACAATAGGGTCCAAACCCTAACATCCATCAAACGAAAGCAGCTTCGATCCCATGCATAAAATAGAACCATAAAATGAAGATCGAACCACCCATAAACGATCCATAGAAAAAAGAATTACTATGGATCGAGTCAAGGATTTTTGAATAAGATACCCGAGAAACTTAACTTATATATACCAATCATCAACAAACATCCTAACGCAGCCACAAGAGGAATAGCAAAATAGTATTGCCAATGATCCCCATGATTGCGTACCCACAAATACTACTCCATTCATGGTTTACAGCAGCAAACCATACCAGTAGTAAACATCAATAGGGTTTTGACCCTAACCTCCATTAACAAACATCCCAAATCAGCAATTGCTCCCATAAAGTAAGGTACAATTGCTCTCAAAGAGTGAGCCTTTAGGGACAACGGCTCTTATCATTCAAGGAACAAATTGCCTTTAGGGACAACGGCTCTTATATATATAAGGAACGATTTTTAAATTGCTGCTGTTGTTTATTACGAAACCCTTTAGGGTTATATTGGCAGGGTGCAATTTATTTGGTGTAATCTCTCTTGTGCTTCAACGATCTAGACATACAAGCTGCTTTAACCTGTATTGGGGTTTGTTTGACGAGAGATTGGTGTTTTTGTGTATTGGTTGTGATTATTATCTGATTAGGGTTTAGGAGAGATGGGAAAAAGGTTTAGTTGTTCGCATGTTAGCATGTGGTACATTGGGGCTTGATCTTGGTATACTTCTTGTTTTTCACTCTTATTGATTGGAAGTTTGGATTCAAGTTCTGATTGAGGGTACATTGGGGCAGATTTTGATACCAAGGTTTTACATTCTGATCTTGGTTGCTTTTTGCAGCTCATGGGTATTCAATATCGGGTCATATGGTTTGTTGCATAGTACTTGATCATTGGTTTGTCTTCATGTGTTTCATTCTTATTTACTACAAGACTGGATCAAGTTGGATATGCTGGAAGGTTGGTTTGTTGAGACCATGGTTATGCTTCAATTGCGATTGCTATATTCCACTCTTATTAGGTTACTAGATTATGCGTTTTGTATAATACTAGTAGAAGATGCAATTGGTTGGAGCTGGAAGGTTTACTATTGGAAGGCGGGGAAACTTGGTTTAGGTTTCCTCATGTTCGTGATCTAAATCGCTACGATGACTAAGAAGACTTGAAGTTTATTTTAAGTTGTAATGTATTGTATATGTTTTAGTCATTATTAGTTGTCTTTGGATTTGTTAGTATTAAGAATGGCTTGTCATTCTTATAGTTGGCTAGGTATGTGTCTTTGTCTGTATGTGTCCTTAGGGACTTAGATGAGGGGCGTACGCCCTCATCCATTGTACTTCAACGTTTTTGGTGTAATGTATTTTACCAGGGTAATTTAACCCTTTTACCCAAAAAAAGATCTCATCATGCAAGTGACAATTGCTCTTATCAAGTGTGCAAGCATTAGGGACAACGACTATCATCATTTAAAGGGCTATTGCTCTCATCAAGTGAGCAAGCGGTTAGGGACAACGACTCCCATTAATTAAGGTACAATTGCTCTCAACAAGTGAGCCTTTAGGGACAACGGCTCTTATCTTGTAAGGGATAAATTGCCCTCATAAAGATAGTCTTTAGGGACAACGGATCTCATCATGTAAGTGACAATTGCTCTTATCAAGTGTGCAAGCATTAGGGACAACGGCTATCATCATGTAAAGGCCAATTGCTCTCATCACGTGAGCAAGCGTTTTGGGATAACGACTTCCATCAAGTAAGGTACAATTGCAATAAAAAAATGAGCCTTTAGGGACAATGGCTCTTATCATGTAAGAGACAAATTGCCCTCATAAAGTTAGCCTTTAGGGACAGCAGATCTGATCATGTAAGTGACAATTGCTCTTATCAAGTGTGCAAGCATTAAGTACAACGGCTATCATCATGTAAAGGGCAATTGCTCTCATCAAGTGAGCAAGCGTTTAGGGACAACGACTCCCATCAAGTAAGGTACAATTGCTCTTAACAAGTGAGCCTTTAGCGACAACGGCTCTTATCATGTAAGGGACAAATTGCCCTCATAAAGTTAGCCTTTAGGGACAACGGATCTCATCATGTAAGTGACAATTGCTTTTATCAAGTGTGCAAGCATTAGGGACAACGGCTATCTAATTGACACTTACTTGATGAGTTCCGTTGTTCCTAAAGGCTAAATTTAAAAAGGAACAAATTACCTTTTTAAATTTAGCCTTTAGGAACAACGGATCTCATCATGTAAGTGTCAATTGCTCTTATCAAGTGTGCAAGCATTAGGGACAACGGCTATCATCATGTAAAGGGCAATTGCTCCCATCAAGTGAGCAAGCGTTTAGGGACAACGGCTCCCATAAAGTAAGGTACAATTGCTCTCAAAGAGTAAGCCTTTAGGGACAACGACTCTTATCATGTAAGGAACAAATTGCCTTCTTAAATTTAGCCTTTAGGAACAACGGATCTCATCAAGTAAGTGTCAATTGCTCTTATCAAGTGTGCAAGCATTAGGGACAACGACTATCATCATGTAAAGGGCAATTGCTCTCATCAAGTGAGCAAGCGTTTAGGGACAACGGCTCCAATAAAGTAAGGTGCAATTGCTCTCAAAGAGTGATCCTTTAGGGACAACGGATCTTATTATGTAAGGGACAAATTGCCCTCATAAAGTTAGCCTTTAGGAACAACGGATCTCATTATGTAAGTGAAAATTGCTCTTATCAAGATTGCAAGCATTAGAGACAACGACTATCATCAGGTAAAGGGCAATTGCTATCATCAAGTGAGCAAGCGTTTAGGGATAACGGCTCCCATAAAGTAAGGTACAATTGCTCTCAAAGAGTGATCCTTTAGGGACAACGGATCTTATCATGTAAGGGACAAATTGCCCTCATAAAGTTAGCCTTTAGGAACAATGGATCTCATTATGTAAGTGAAAATTGCTCTTATCAACATTGCAAGCCTTAGCGACAACGGCTATCATCATGTAAAGGGCAATTGCTCTCATCAAGTG
Source organism: Artemisia annua (assembly GCA_014162995.1). NCBI lineage: Eukaryota > Viridiplantae > Streptophyta > Magnoliopsida > Asterales > Asteraceae > Artemisia > Artemisia annua. The sequence continues at coordinate 144,724 of LBNU01013463.1, forward strand.
AGCAAGCCTTTAGGGACAACGGCTCCCATAAAGTATTTTTTGGGTAAAAGGGTTAATTCACCCTGGCTATTGAAGAGTTATGCTGGATTGTGTTATGCTGGATTTATATTGTCTACTTTAGATACTGCTTCTCCCCTGCCTTTAAGCTTAGTATTTATGCTTTCTATGGGCCATATGTGTATGGTGATGTTTGGAACTCCATTGGTTGGTCCCTTTGGAATACTCCATGGATTCAGAGTACACCGTACGTGTTTCGGTAGATCAAGCTGTCTTTATATTAAGTTTGAAGGTCAGGGGGTTGTATTGGTTTATGAACTTATGTTTGGTTATTAGTATTATTGTCATTTGCTACCTAGTTTATGTTATCTGTTTGTTTTGTCCAGCTATGGTTGTTTTTGTTCCAGGCAAGAGAGACTTGAGCTAGGGTCTGTCCTTTCTTTGTCTCTCTTGTGCTATCTCATGTACATAACTCTTCATTTTATTTAATATATTTTACCTTTTTGTAAAAAAAAATAAAATAATAAATAAAACGTTGAAAGTACAATGGAATGTGGTTGAAGTACCACATTAAAAAAACTTGATCCTACTATCGAAAAAACCCTAAACTCTCTCTCTCTATGGGCGACCAGCCGCCACCCCACTCTTCTTGATTCCGGCCATAAAGAATCACTCAAATCGTCTCTCTACCTCTAAATCCTTTATTGGTATGCAATCGGTTTGTTGGTTGTGTATTCTTGTGGGTGGCGGCTGGATATGATCTACCTATATTATTAATCGATCTTTAATTCCCTTTGATTGTTAAAGTCGGTTTCTACTGATTTTTTCTTTATAAGGATCGATTTTTGGTTATTGTGGAATCGCTGGTTTGATTATATCCCTAAATCGTTTTTTTAGGGTTGTTTCAAACCGACTTAATTTATTATATATCTAAACGATTCTGTTATGGGGCTTCAACGATTAATGGAACCCTAAGTTTTAGGGTTTCGTTATTATTTATCTATTTGTCTACATGTGTTGCTGCTGGTCTTAATGATTATAAAACCTGTTTGGGTTTTACTTTCGATGGGTTATGGGCTTCAAGGCTGAATGGATCCCTATTGTTGGGGTTTTGTTCATTATTTCTGCTGGTAGTATACCCTCTTTAGGGTATTGATTTGTTTGTGGGACGTATCCAAGAGTTCTTGGATTGGTTGCTGGTTTGTGGTTTGTACCTGATGATGTGTTTGGTTCATTTATTTGGAAGTGGGTGTTGAGAGAGTGGACGTTATTAGCGAGTCTATGGCAGGGTTTGTTG
>LBNU01013465.1:0-23539 GCA_014162995.1 Artemisia annua
TAGCTATAGCGAATCCAATCCTACTAAAAACATGAGCAGCCGCACGTGCTCCAATGTCTTGAGTCAACGAGAATCTTCGGATACGCTTTAGTAAGGCCACCGCATCCTTCTCAAGTTCTCCAAAGGAAGAGAATGAATTACAATTCCAACAGATTACAATTACAACACGTACATTCTAATACAGAGGAAAACGTTCAGAATAGCTTAGAACATATGAAAACGAGCGAAAATTGCCGAAAACATTCAAAATGGATGAAATCGGTCGAATACGTACGGTCGCAATCGGTCGAACACCGACTTGGTAGGTTTATGGTGTTATAGTGTGAGTGTTACAGTATATGAATTGTATTTGAAGTTAAGCCTTTTATTCAATTTCAAAGTTAAAGCAACATTACACCAAGTTACAAACGATACAGAAAACAAATAAACACGATACGAAAAACAGAAAGACACGAAACGAAAATACTTAACATAAAACACCATTATATTACTCATCGTATCTGTCCCATGCATGTTTCTCAGAATGAACCACACATGTTGATATTTTAACCCACTCTCACCATGGCCGCCGGCGTTCGATCATGATAAATTCGGTTTGCATTGCTGAGACGACAAGGGTCTTGACTTGTACGCTGCAACTCTTTGTAAATAGCATTAATTAATATGAACACTCCACTGGAAGACATCTTTCCGGTATTCACACCGGATAATGAACCAGTTGTCCAACAACAACCCGATCAACCGGTGAACAATTTACCGGTGGAAAACCAACCCATCCGAGAGGGTTGAATGATGAAGAACTGTTTCAGCAAGATATGCAAGAATTGTTACGTGTTCAAGCAGAGGAAGAAAGGGAGGCAAGAGCTCGTGAGCAACGAGCAAAAGCTAAACAGGATCGGCGAAACCGTCGAGCAAAATGGCGATGGGCAATGGGAAAAGACTGTGTGCCAACGAGTGAGGACGATTCGAGTGCCTCATATTCGAGTCACGAGGGCTACGTGTCGCATGATTCGTTTTATTGATTCGTAGTTTAGTTTAATCGTAGTTTATGTTTAAGTATCTTAATTAGTTTGTATTTTTTTATTGTAATGTGTGTTTTTTTATATGTAATGTTTGGTTTTAATATTAATGAAGTTTATTATAGTGTATATTATGTATATTTTAATTTAAAGTAAAAGAAAAAAACTAGATATAGTATTTTTCTATCTAAAATATCCCAAATTTAATAGACTTCTAGAAACATGACCTGCCTAAAAAAAATTTCCCTAACCCGCCTAAAATTTTCCCCAAATTTAAACTCCCCTCCACCCAAAAATTTCATGACCTGCTCATGTTTTTCAATACTCCATCCCAAATATATATCCAAAAGAACTAGATCTGGTCTTCTTTTTATCTCCTCAACACTCTCCTCACCAACGCCACCGCTTGCACCACCACCACACTCGCACCAAGACCACCGCTAAGGCCCGATCCAATGACATGTTTGGCGGTCCAGTCCGGCTCGGTAGCATAAATGTTTCGATAAATGTTTCGATTCCTGGATTTGAGGTCTCAATTACTGGCGAGGAACACTCCAACCTCAGTCAGCTCGCCCTGTTCTTGATAGGTACTTTGCTTTTACATGGTTATTGAGCTACATGGTTCAAGCTCCTTAATTTTGATTTCACTAAAGCTATATGTAATGTGTGCAGATATTTAAATCGGGTTGATGAGGCTGTCAATGAAGCTTTGAAACAATCTCAAGGTTCATATAACGGCTTGCTATCTTATAATGACAAGATTTTTTGTGAATACCTGAGTACACACTTCTGATGCATTCAGGCATCTTTAATTATCTGGTGCCTATCTTATTCCTTAATTTATTAATACATGTTGCAAAAAAACTCGAAATGTCTTTCATGACATGTTACCCAGCCCGTCATTTTTATATGGTAAGTATCTTTTATTATTTTGAAAAGTGCATTCACATCTGAAATGGTTTTTTATCCTTAAATTCATCTTTTAGATGTTTTTAAGCACCCATTATGCGGGGACAGATATAAAAACTAGATTGACCATAACCAAACTGGCCAAAAGCAAATGCTAACTTGGAATCTTTACTTTTTTCTAGTTTGAAAAAAATAATCTGAAATGTATATAGCTTTGGAAGGTTGAATATAAGTTACAAATAAAAGATGCAGAATCGATTGTAAGAAAGCCTGAAATCGGAAAAAGACCAAGATTTGATTATCAAAAAATATAGCTGTTTCTAAATTCTAATCAAGTAGTCACGTTGGTCTATTTGATTTTTTCAGCTTATTTTTTCCACTTTTAATTGGGTGGTTGGGACAAAGTTACTTGTACCTTTGTAAACCATTCCTAGAGTTTAATCTATACCTTATTTTTAATTGGGTGGTTAGGACAAAGTTACAAGATCTGATATGCGTTTTATTCCTATCATGTTTGTGCAGATAGTTGAACCAGTGGCGCATCAAGCGACTCAAAACCACCTGTGAAGATAGTTGAATCAGTGGCGAATCAAGCGACTCAAAACCACCAAAACAGCAGATAGTTGAATGAGTGGCGCATCAAGCGACTCAAAACCACCGAAGCAGATAGTTGAATCAGTGGCGAATCAAGCGACTCAAAACCACCAAAACAGCAGATAGTTGAATCAGTGGCGCATCAAGCGACTCAAAACCACCAAAGCAGATAGTTGAATCAGTGGCGAATCAAGCGACTCAAAACCACCAAAACAGCAGATAGTTGAACTAGTGGCGCCTAACAAGCTAGATGCACCTGACAAAAGACAAGGCAATAGTGTCTCTATGTCAAATGTCAAGAAATAGATGCACCCGTCAACAATATATATAACCACATACTTTTTAGAGAGGAAGGTTTTCTAGCATCTAATCAAGAACTTTCTGTATGCTCATCTAGTTCTGTTATGTTGTGAGCTTTGACATGTTCTAGTTCTGCTCTCATCCTGATGTGGTTATTGTTGATATGCAGCAGCCTACATTTTCAAGGCTCTTATATCCAGATGATGAGATTAGATCAATGGGAGAAAAACTTGTAAGTTTAACTGCAAATTTTATTATTATGTTCATTTTTTTGGATTAAAAGTCTTCATGATGTTGTTTGAATTACTGCTGCTCATGTTTGTGTTAATACTGCTTAGATGGATTTGGTGCTGCTCATGAACTTCAAAGAAAATGTGCCAAATATTTACTGCTGCTAGTACAACAGTTACTACTGCTAGTGATAGTTGGTACTGCTCAGAGATTAAGACCGCTCGAAGTTGCTAGCTAGTTGCTTATGGAAAAGATTATAGATACTTAGGAAACTATTGTAAGCCGACAAGGACTCCTTGGTGTATGAAAGGATGTCCAATTTTATATTTGGTTCACTTATATACATTCCAATTTTATTGTATTTGAATTTGTTTTCATATATATTTGAATTGTTTTGATATATATTGATTTTTTGAATGTGACTAAAAGATGCATATAGTCACACTTATTAACACTTTTCGTCACTGTTTGCTTAATTCGTTGTGTGACTAAATATTACAAAGGCCACACAAACATAAAATTCATGTGACCATTGGATCATCAACAGTCACACAAAATACAAATTTCTTCACTTTAAACAACATATGGTCACACTTATTAATACTTTTGGCCACTGTTTGATTAATTGTATGTGACTAAATACCCAAAACAAACATGGTTTGCGTGACTAAATATTACAAAATGCCACACAAACATAAAATTCATGTGGCCATTGGATGATCAATAGTCACACAAAATACACATTTGTTCACTTTAATCAACATATGGTCACACTTATTAACGCTTTTGGCCACTGTTTGATTAATTGTATGTGACTAAATACCCAAAACAAACATGGTTTGTGTGACTAAATATTACAAAAGGCCACACAAATATAAAATTCATGTGGCCATTGGATGATCAATAGTCACACAAAATACACATTTGGTCACTTTAAAGAGCATATGGTCACACTTATTAACACTTTTGGCCACTTTGTTTTAAATTGTATGTGATTAACTCCAAAAAAGCAACACCCATTGTGTGACTAAATCATTACAAACGTCACACTTATTGTATATTCATGTGGCCAAAGGATGGGAAATAGTCACACAAAATACACATTTACTAGAAAGACTCATCTCAAATGTCACATATGTTATATATTTATGTGGCCAAAAGACGAACAATAGTTACTCTCAAAAAATATTCGTATGACTATAAGGTATTTACGGTCACTGATAATGACTAGTCCAACAAAACTTGTGCCTACTTTGTCACACATATTCGGGGTTTTGGTCACTCTTTTTCGATGGAAAAGGCCACGAACTCAACAATGTGACCATATGCCACCTAGGTGGCGGGACCTTTGGTGACACACAACGAAAAAAACGTGTGTGACTATATGCATATCGTCACACATTTTGGGCGTGATCGATACAACTTTTTGTACCAGTGGCACTAGCATATGGAACACGTGACATGTACTCTACCTCCTCCTCTGTATCGGGTGACAACGCTGATGAAAGTTTGAAATGTGCAGCAAGTGGAACAGTAACCAGTTTGGAGTTGTTCATCCCAAAGCGCTGAAGTACCTTTTCTATGTATTTCTTTTGCGACAAATACAATCTTCCTTCATGTCTATCTCTTATAATCTCCATTCCTAGTATCTCCTTAGCTGCACCCAAATCTTTCATCTCAAACTCATTTTTGAGTTGAGCTTTTAGTTGATCGATCTCTGACATGTTTTTAGAAGTAATCAACATATCATCTACATATAACAACAAGTAAACATACAACCCATCTGGAAACTTCTTATGAAAAACACAACTATCATAATTACTCCTTGAGTAACCTTTGCTAGTCATGAATATGTCAAACCTTTTATACCATTGTCGAGGTGATTTCTTCAAGCCGTATAACGACTTCTTCAATAGACATGCATGGTCTTCCTTTCCTTAAATCATGAATCCCTCCGGTTGACGCATATAGATCTGCTCTTCCAACTCACCATGCAAGAATGCTGTCTTGATGTCTAGTTGCTGCAACTCCATATCGAGTAAAGCAATCATGGCAAGTAACACACGAATAGAGCTATGCTTTACTACCGGTGAAAAAACTTCATTGAAGTCAACTCCCTCTCTCTGAGTAAAGCCTTTAGCAACAAGTCGTGCTTTGAACCTTTCATCTTCAACGCCTGGGATACCTTCCTTCTTCTTGAATACCCATTTGCATCCAACAATCTTCTGACATTTTGGCTGTTTTACAAGTTCCCACGTATTATTCTTATAAAAGAGACTCCATCTCTTCATTCATGGCTAAGGACCATTGCTTTGATTCCCGACTGCTAATAGCTGCACGATATGTAACAAGTTCTTGAACCTCAATATCTTCAGCCATGCTGAAGGCATATGCTACTAGTAGATCCTCATGCCCGAATCGTTGCGGTGCTCGTACATTTCTTCTTTGCGTATCTCGTGTTAGGCTATAATTATGGAGATCATGTTGCTCCTCTGGCTGAACTTCTTCTGCTGTTGTACTATCATCACCAGACTCATGTGTGTCACAATTCACAATTTCAGGTCATTTTCCCAAGTCTCGACAATTTACTATTCACAAATTTCAATTCATCATTTCACGTAAACAAGGTTTACGGGTATTCATTTCATGTAACCGGGAAGGTTAAGTCGCGTGATCATAAGACATTATTCAAAGTATATTTCATAGACTAGAGTTAGTCTACATTTCAGCACTACATCATTTGCATACTAACCCACTCGTAGGATTTATATAATTTCAATTTACATATATTTAATTTTTAAATAAATGATAACGCGTGATCAATAATTATATACAATACATCCGACAATTCCCACAATGGTCTTAATATATTTCTACACTCATTATAATATTACAAAGATTCTAAAAGTTACTTTCTCAATGTTTTGGGAATTTATTTATTTTAAACTATCAATTATATATAATTACGACGGTTTTCGTAATAACAAAGCAAAAATTATTGAAACATCCAATATCTACAAAAATTATATTTTTATAATTTTTACAAATTATATTTTGTCACAATGGTTCCGTTAAAAATTATTTCTAATTAACTCGGTACCCAAATACGCTAAATTACTCAAACTATACACTAAACGGTACCCCGTAAACAAAATATATATAAAAAATTTCACAACACAACCACCTCACATGAGGTGGCCGGTCATGGTATAACCACAAGGACACTTGTCCTATTTTTTTTCTCAATCTTTTTGCATATCTACAAAACCACTAACAAAACACATAAACTATTAAACATACATGCATTACTAGATCAAGAAAAAATATATCTCTTGGTCTCTCCCTCTCTAACTCACGACAACAACAAGAAAAACAAGAAGAAGAAAAATTTTCAAGTTCAAGATTTCATATAAATTAGTAGATATCTATTACAAGGTTTTGAAATAGAAACCTATAGATTTGTTAGGGTTTTCTTAAACAACTAATCACCAACACTCCAAGTAAGTGAACCAAGATATTTTTCATAATATTACAATGTTTTTACAATGTTCTTGTCATTTTATTTACACATGCAAGTTGATATGTAAATCATACCACTCTATTTATGTTTTTACAATTTTTATGAGTTAGAAAATATATTAAGAGAATATTGGTGAAGAGGCTTGTTTGATGACATTAGGGACCCCATGACACCCTAAGAAGGTGTATGGTAGTTTAAGGGAATTTTTGAAGTTGTTGGAGTTGGATTGAGACAAGAAACAAAGTGAAAATAGCATTTTTGAAACAATATTATCAAGCTGTCCATTTTTGTAAAGTTCAGAAAACTCAGTAGACCATGAATAAATTTTGATTGGAGATTTAGAAAATACTTTCAAAAACGAAGCTATGGGTGAAAGAATGGGTAAAAACGGGTTTATAACGAAAAAGTTACGATAAAAACAAGTTACACATATTTTCTTACATTTTCAGAAAATTATGTTGCTGATGTACTAAAGTATTTCATGAAAACAGGACACTAACCCTCATTAAAATGCACCAACATGTTAAAAATGTATTAGCACTTGTTAAGAGTTAACCGGGGATATAAAATTCTTAAGAAACGGACTTATAACGAAGGAGATACGAATTTTTGAACATAAATATTTCACATAATTTTTGACAGTACTTACACTTAGTATATTTTCCAGTGTTGCAAAAAAAGGTCTACAAGGCCGATTAATCGCCGCCTAGGCGTTACAGGGCCTCCAACCTTGTCGATTTATGTAACTGGATCAAACAAATTGGTCAACCGTGGTCAACATCAATCAACGGCGGTCAATGGTGGTCAAACTTACCGAAAATCTGCAAAGCTCGTCGGAAGTACCCAAAACTCACCGTAAACTTATTTTGATCACTTATAGTAACTATTTAAATCTATTACAAGTTGTTTTTCACAAAAATCTTGCCGGAAATACCTAAAACTCGTCAAAAATACACAAAACTTGCCGAAAATACCCAAAATTTGCTAGAAATGCAAATCCGATTAATCACCGATTAATCCCGCCTAGACCGATTAAAAGCTACAAGGTGGTCGACCGCCTCACTACCGATTCACGATTTTTGCAACCTTGATATTTTCAAGTGAAACCAGAAAATTCACAAACACTCATGTTTGGAGCCAATTTCCCGTCAATAGACTCATTTCTGGAGTCGGGACACCAAGGAACAAAAGTTAGTACTCCTGTAATACTTTCCAAATCAGTTGGCCGTTTATCATTTGGACTTTAAATAAGTAAACTACAGCCACTCAAAGTTACCAAGAAATGACAGTTTTGGCCTAAATGCCATACTTTTCGACCGTTTATCTTAAAATCTAGACGTAATGGGTAAAATTTCACTACTGAACATATTTAGATACTGTAACAAGCTTTCCAAAAATGCTGAGTTTGTCCCCTAACTCTCAGTACACACTGTTTTGCAACTAGTTTTCCGATGCCACTTTTGGACGTCTTCAGAAATTAACAAGTATTATATTTTACGACGAAAAGTTATATTTTCACAAGTTTTCACCAAACAACTACCATAGAATATCGTTACACCATATATACATGTAAAATACAATATGACTTAACACGACAACATAAAATATAATTTTCGACGATTATACATGTTTTTAAAATATTACGAGTGGTATAGATAACATATGCACTTGCATTCATGACATCATTATATAATCTAAATTAGATTATATTCATTCATATTAGGTTGCGGATAGAGATCGCGCCTTGTGTTCATTTCATTCACCTGTCATACTTTCATCCATATCAGGTGAGTTTTCATAGCCCCGTCTACATTTTTATTTTTTTCAAATCCCACGGGGGAGAATACATTGCACCATTTTCCATACGGGCCTAAGTATCAAATTCATGTACATTGCTTAAGTTACCACATTTGCCATGTTAAAGTCCCCTATTTAGTACATCATGAACCGTTAATCGTGAGCAAGCGAAAGTGAGTAGATAGATCTATTGAGGGTGACGCCTCCATCCGCGTTGGTATCACCAACAGTCAAACGGATGCATTTCATTTCATACATTCAGGGTGTTTGGCAAAGCACTCCATTTGGGGCATTTTCATCAATCTAGCTTCGGGGTCATGAGCTTAAGGTCTATTGTACAATTTTTCATGAGACATATGTCTTGCACATTATACTTGATGTTACCGTATAACATTCATTTTTATAAACCTATGATTTCTCACCAACATAATTGTTGACCGTTTTTAGCAATGTATTTTCAGGTAATTGAGACATCATGATGACATGCATTTTAGACCTACTTAGAGTCGCGGAGTCGACGCGTCTCACCTTTTTATTTTCAAGCACTTATGTAATGTTTGATCATGATAAACTTATTTTCAAGAACTTGCAATACCATTTTGGGACCTATTTTGTAAACTCTGATGTATTTAATGATCAAACGATGTTTTTTCAAAACGACACTTTAGGTCGTTCAATATAACCATTGTATGAGATGCCATGAACGTTACACCTAGGTATTCCATTCCGCTGCCAATCAAGTAAATTCAGGGTGTGACAATGTGCGTCTTGTATAACGGGCTCATCAGGAGTACCTCGTACTACTCCTTGTGGAACTTGTATTTCTAGCTCCACCTGCTCTTCAAATTTTTGGTCTTCTCCGGCATCGACTTTTTCCTCTTCTTTCTTCTTCTACATAGCAGACTCATCAAATGTCACATCCCTACTGATAAGAAACCGAGATGATTTACCATCAGGGCACCACAACCTGTAACCCTTCGTCCCGTCTGCATATCCTAGAAATATGCATTTCTTTGCCCTCGGCTCAAGTTTACCATCATTAACATGACCATAAGCAGGACAACCAAAAATTTTCAAATCAGTATAGTTTGCAGGGGTACCTGACCATTTTTCAAGAGAAGTTTTACAATCGATCGCAGTTGATGGCGACCAGTTTATTAAATAACAAGCTGTGTTGACAGCCTCAACCCAAAATATATTTGGTAACCCAGCATTTGAAAGCATACACCGCGCTTTCTCTAAGAGAGTCCTGTTCATCCGTTTTGCAACTCCATTCTGTTGTGGTGTATATTGCACTGTGTGGTGTCTCACAATACCTTCATTCTTGCAGAATTCATTGAATTCTCCTTGGCAGAATTCCAAACCATTGTCAGTTCTCAAGCGTTTGACGGACTTTCCAGTCTGCTTCTCTATCATCGTCTTCCACTACTTGAAATTGACAAATACTTCATCCTTTCGTTTCAAGATGTACACCCATACCCTTCTCGAGTAATCATCGATGAAGGTTAACATGTATCTAGCACCACCTTTAGAAGGAACACGAGATGGACCCCACAAATCTGAATGTATATAGTCCAACGTACCTTTCGTCCGATGAACAGTTGTGCCGAACTTCACTCGGTGTTTTTTTTACCGAATACGCAGTGCTCACAAAACTCCAACTTCCCTGTATTCTGACAACACAACAAACCTCGTTTACTAAGCTCCATCATCCCTCTCTCGCTCATGTGCCCTAGGCGCATGTGCCACAACTTGGTAGTGTCTAAATTTGTTGACGATGAAGAAACCCCTGCAGCACCAGTAATCGTGCTACCTTTTAACAAGTAAATGCCGTTAGTCTTTTCACCTTTCATCACAACAAGTGCACCTTTTGAGACCTTCAATACTCCACCTCGACCTCGATAGTCACAGCCGATGGAATCCAATGTACCCAAGGAAATGAGGTTCTTCTTTAATTCTGGAACATGCCTGACATCTGTCAGTGTCCTCACTATGCCATCGAACATCTTGATTTGAACTGTGCCTATGCCAACAACCTTACAAGGTGCATCGTTTCCCATAAAGACTTTACTACCATCAATTTCTCGATATGTGGAAAACCAATCCCTATTACGACACATATGGTAGGAACAACCCGAATCAAGAATCCACTCATCGCCAGAGCGGTCGTCGGTAACACTAAGAACATTCGCGCCATCAGAATCTCCTTCTGCAACTGCAGCGACTTTATCTGCTTCCATTGCACCCTCTTTTTCCTTTTAACTCTGGACAGTCTCTTCACATGTCTCCTTCCATGTGACAGTTATAACATTTGAATTTCCTAGATCTTGGTTTAGATCTAGAACAGCCTCTGCTACTAGACGCTTTGTCGTTACGTCTTCCTCTTACTATCAAGCCATTAGCACTTTCTTCAACATAATCTGCCGAGACTTTCTTCCTTAACTCGCAAGAATTTAGGGCAGATTTGACATCCTCCATTGAAATGGTTTCTCTACCGTATAGTAGAGTTGTAACCAAGTGCTCATATGATTTTGGTAACGAACATAACAAAATCAGCGCCCGGTCTTCATCTTCAATTCTCACATCAATGTTATTTAAGTCTAAAATTATTTTATTGAATCATTGATGTGATCGTTCAGTAAACCATCTTTCATCATGAGAGTATACAACCGTTGTTTCACAGACAACCGGTTTGTAAGAGATTTTGTCATATAAAGACTTCGAGTTATAGCCAAAGTCCAGCCGGAGTAGTTTCTCCTGCTACTTCTCGAAGCACGCTATAGGCGAGATTTAATATAATCGCGCCATGTGCCTTCTCCATAAGCTCATCCGTCTCTTCGTCAGTCAATCTTTCAGGTAATTTATCTCTGCCTAGCAAGGCTGATAAATACCCCTGCTGGCTCAGTAAAGCCCGCATCTTCATTCGCCATAAACCGAAATCATTTTCTCCATTAAATTTCTACACATCGGATTTAATTATCGTCATCTAAAAAATAAATAATCGCAACTACCGCTCTGATACCAGTTTGTTGTGATTAACGTACTTTCGAGATGAGTAATTAAATAGAATAATTGTGCAATAAATAAAGACACCGGGATTTAACGTGGTTCGGTAATCACCTACGTCCACGGGCGGAAGCGAGACTAGAATTTCACTAGCAAATATGGAGTACCGAGGTTACACAGTGTATCGCTCAAAATCTAGACTCCGAAAAATACTCTTGAAAGTATTTTGGACACTCACTAGATTTTATACACTCCCCTCAAAAGCTCACTCGTATAGAATTTTACACAACAATTCTATACCACTCTTTTTATCTCTACAAAATACTTTCACTATTGTTTCAACAAACAAGTGTGTCTGTTAATATTTTGGATGTCGAATGAAGCTTAGCTCCATCACCTTTTATAGTGAAAAATAAGTTGCATGCATGTGTTAAATGAGATAGTTGGTGGCCACCTTTGTTGACAAACACAAGAGCAAAAAATGCAATTGAGTCATACTCTCAATAGTTGGGCTAGAAGTCTACCCTTGCCATTTGAATTCATTTTATTCAAATTGGACTATGCACCTATTGTGCGCTATGCCATGTGGTTAGACCACACCATCCAACATGTTTTTAAGATGATGTTTAGGGTAATATAATTGTGTCTACTTCCAATAATAGTCTTTTTTTTTTCTTCTCTTTCTCTTAGGAAAGCATTTCAAAAAACGTTTTTCTTTCGCTAATTTTAAGAGGGTTAATTTAGGTTTCTCATAAACTAGGTGTATGGTTTTACTTGAGGTGATTCCGTCAATTTGATTCCATTGGGTGGCAAAGGCTCTTTGAAGAGCCTTTCTTAGGTTTTGTTTGGCGATTATATGGTGTTTGTTAAGGTGTCGTGTTAGTTTTTGGTGTTTGTTAATGTGTCGAGCTAGTAATTTGTGTTTCCTATAGGGTTCGGTTTTGTTTAAGTAGAACTTCTCTTGTTTCGAGAATAGGTTTTTTAGTTTCTGTATTTTATTTGATGCTTTGTAATCGTAGTTTCTCGCTAGTTTAATTAATAATATTTTCTCTTCCGTTCAAAAAGAAATCATCTTTACTTTGGACTAACTTTTTTAAATTTTGTATACTTGATTTCTACTTGTTTTGTTCATTTGGTGTTCAAATAACATGTGTGTTGATTTTTCTCTTTTTCTTTGTATATTTTTTCTGTTCGAGCTTATCTTACTATGGTAGATATATATAGTTCTCTTTTTAGCATTTTGTTAATAAAAAATTTGAGTTATTCAATTTTATTAGATAATATATCTCTTATTGCTGGCCAACTTTGAATTCTTTCCCGTTAGCTAATCATGATTAGTCTTTTTTTCTATTTGAACTTATCTTACAAAGCAAATACATGCATTGTCTTTTCTTAGAAAAAAAAAAGTTAACAGTACACATTCCGAAAACCATATTCATACCACATATAGTAGCCGTTTAATATGCAAAAGCCTCTTTTTTATATGGAGTAATATACAAGAACCGTAATACGTGATCATGTTTGCATAGCCGACTTCCATCATCCTGACACCTCTTTCAATGGGTTGAGGAATGTAATAAAATAGCTTATCTCTAACAAAACTTTCTGAAAAATGCCACATTTTTCAATGTTCAAACATCTTTAAAAGGAAATCCTTGATATATATATATATATATAATAACACTCGTAACTACGAGTCATAAACATTGTTTGCATACACAAGGCATGGAGTTCCATCTCGCACTTTCAACAATTGTAACAACATTCTTATTTTTTCTTGTAATAGCTTTCTTGATTTTTAACAAAACAAGGCTAAACAGATCGAAGCACAACGCACCGCCTCGAGCAAAAGGCGCATGGCCTATAATCGGACACCTTCATCTTCTAGGCGGATCTCGACCACCTCAACAAGTTTTAGGCGACTTGGCAGACAAATATGGGCCTATTTTCACCATCAAGCTTGGTTTCCACCAAGCTTTGGTTGTTAGTAGTGGAGAGATAGCTAAAGAGTGCTATACCACAAACGATAAAGTGTTTGCAAGTCGACCCAAATCAAAGGCAGTAGAGATCATGGGCTATAACTATGCCATGTTCGGTCTAGCTCCATATGGAGATTACTGGCGACAAGTGCGCAAGATTATCACACTCGAGGTTCTCTCTCAACGCCGAGTTGAGATGCTTGGACATGTTCGAGAATCAGAGCTTAAAGCATCCTTGAAAGATATCCACGAGGCTTGGGAAAATAATAAAGAGAGTGAAGGTTCGAATATGGTAAAGGTGGATATGAAACAATGGTTTGGGACTTTGGTACTAAACATTGTAGTTGGAGTTATTTCAGGAAAAAGGTTTCAAACCAATGATGAGGAAGGAATTCATTTTCAGAATGTGATAAGGAAATTTTTCGAGTTACTGGGCGCCTTTGTGGCGTCAGATTACATTCCATATATGGATCGTTTCGACTTGGGAGGATATGAGAACGAAATGAAGCTAGTATGGAAAGAAATGGATAACATCATGGACGGATGGTTACAGGAGCACAAGAGAGAAATAGAGTCGGGCCAACAACTCGAAAGAAACCAAGTCTTCTTGGATGTCTTGATTTCTAGCCTTCAAGGTGCCCCCAAAGAGGATTTCCCCGGTTTTGACCATGATACAGTTATCAAAGCCTCATGTCTGGTAAACTAACGTTTGATCTATATTACTACTATTACCTTACAGTATAAAGAAAGTGTCTATTACGTATTAGTGACAGAACAAGTGCCACTATTATACCTTATTGTCAATTACTAAACGATTATAAATACGTATCCGTATTATTTAGTCTATATGTTTTTGGTTCCTGGACTTCTTGGTCAAAATAAGGTGTCACAAAAGTTAAAATCTTTCCATACTTTTTGTGTCATTATAGACATGCCGACACCTTTAACCACTGATTATTGATTGACATCAGGTGTCACAAAGATAATTTCTTGAAATGATTTACTTCATTAATTTCCGAAACCAATACTTTGTTAAGAAAGTCAAAGCGTATACTGAAAGATAAATAAGCTTTGATTTCAATCTTGCAGGCACTAATAACTGCTGGATTGGACACGACATCTGTAACTTTGACATGGGCGTTATCATTGTTGCTCAATAATCCAAAAGCATTAAAAACTGTCCAAGAAGAAATTGATGAGCACGTTGGAAGATATAGACCAGTGGAGGAATCAGACATGAAAAACTTATTCTATCTTGAAGCCGTCATCAAAGAAACATTGCGTTTGTACCCAGCAGGTCCTCTAGCTGTTCCTCACGAGTCCATGGAAGATTGTGTTGTGAGTGGCTACAACGTCCCCAAAGGCACACGTTTGTTAATAAATCTCTGGAAATTGCAACGTGATCCAAATACTTGGCCAGATCCGGACGAGTTCAAGCCAGAACGATTTATGACAACTGACAAGGATATTGATGTCAAAGGAAAACATTACGAATTGCTCCCATTTGGAAGTGGCAGAAGAATGTGCCCTGGTGTATTCTTTGCCCTACAGGCTTTGCGTTTAACATTAGCAACTCTGATACAACAGTTTGAGCTAGTAAAACCATCCGATGAGCCAATTGATATGAGTGAGAGCTCTGGACTAACTACAAGCAAAGCGACGCCACTAGAAGTCCTTCTTTCCCCTCGTTCATCCCTCAATACGTAAATGTATTTATCTATGTTAATTTTGAAATTTCTACATATGCGTGACTATCTTTATTCAAAAATGACCAAACTATAGGTAATCATATTTGCAATATTTTGGGACATTCAATTTGTCATCACCTTGGCTGTAACATAAGTTTTGACATTATATAATGGTCTGTCACATTCTGGAGTTTGTATGCTTAACAAGAGATGTTTTGAATTTGAATAAGTACATATAGAACTATATAATCCAACGTTAATTGTTTTTTTTTTTTTTTTTTTTTTTTTTTTTTTTTTTTTTTTTTTTTTTTTTTTTGGGATAATAATGATGTTGTTACACTATTCATATATTGAATTTGATGGGGGGATTGATGTTGACAATAGTGCAAGTTAGGGATGGAACAAAATGTTGGGGCTAAGAGAAAAAGTAAGGCCTTTTATCAGACACTGTTTGGGTAATGGGCTATCTGCCAATGCGTGGCATGATACTTGGTGTGATGGAGGACCACTGGATAAGTTTGTTACTAGAAGACAAGTTTTCAGTGCATGCTTACAAAATGATGAATGAGTTGCTAGTTTGAGTTATAAGAGTACACAGTATGGTGCCGTTGCACTTGAGTTATACCTTAACTTTGGCCGCATTAAGGGCAAGTTACCACACCGTCGACATGAGTTAAGGGCATGCGTTAAAGGGCGAGTTACCACCATAACATGGTGTTAAGTTATAACTTGGTTGAGTTATGGATTGAGTTACCACATCGTGGCTTGTGTTAAGTTATAATTTGGTTGAGTTATGATAAAAGTGGGGCCCAAAATGTGGTGTTATGGTTGAGTTATGGTAGGGGTGTTTTTAGAGTTAAGGTTTAAATGTTAAAGCTGATGTGGCGCTGACGTGGCATGGTGATATGCCTTAACTCTATGTTACCACACCTTATGCTCTAATGGGAAGATACAATTTCCAACCGAGTGGTATGACCTATATATTGTGCTTAATGAAACATCTAATGTTCAATTGAATCCTAGTAAACAAGATGAGGTAAAGTGGCTGCATAAAAAGAAGACTTTAGTAGGATTCAATATTAATAAAGCTTTGAAGGATTTAATGGATCAAGAGGAGGAAGTACCCTGGGGTAAGGTTGTATGGTTCTCTAATCTCATTCCTAAGCTTGCATTCATATTGTGGCTTCTGATGCTCGAGAGATTGCCTACACAAGATAGAATTCTTAAATGGTAACCTAACAAAAGTATGTGTTGTGCATTTTGCAACAAGGGTAATGATAGCCATGAGCATCTTTTCTTCAGCTGCAACTATCCTAGTAAGGTATGGCAGAAGGTAAGGAGAACAAGCAGAATTCAGTGTGTGTCTAACAACTGGAAAATGGTGCTTGATGAGCTAGTTTCTATGCCAAGTGTGAAGAATATTTGGATCATTATCAGGAAAATTGCTTTTGCTGCAAGTGTGTACTTTTTTTGGCAAGAAAGAAACATTAGATTGTTTCATAACTACTAAAGAAATTAAGAGATTTGGACAGTAATTGAAGAAAATGTGAGACTCAAGCTATCCTGCCTAAAGGTGTTAAAACAGATAGTGTTAATCAAGCTTATGGTGCCTGTGAAATAGTAATGGAATAAACTTGTGTTTGGTTTGGAATTTTCAAGATTGGTTGAATCTGTTATCAGTATATTTGAAACATGGCAATTAAAGGAGTGTTTGGGATAAGCAAAAAATTTAAAGACAGAGTAATTGCAGACCATTACAGTGGGACAATACCTTGTATCTTAGAGTCTAACTGGTGTGACTGTACCTATATGAGTCTCATATGCTTTTCCAATTTGGCATTCGGAGGAAGTTGGTAAGCTATGTTGGATCACTAGGAAGTCTAATGTAGTAAAATGTACCATAAAGTAGGGTTGTTCACTGTGAAGGGTAAAGTGGTTTGAGTAGATGGTGTATGTCGGGTGGATACAAAGGTGTGAAAGATGAACCTTCTTGGTCCACCCTATACATTGTCTTTTGGGTAAAGGGGAGTAATCCTGCACCCTGGTAAATATATTAACCAAAAACTTTTAAGTACAATGGATATGGGTGAAGTCCCACATCTCAGCCCGTTACATAGGCTAAAAGCTTACATAACAAGATACTTCCTAATTTCTCAACTAGAAATCAAACCACAACTCAAATGATGACTTTAGAACAACGAAATAAATTACTTCCTAAGGCCTTGAAGCTTGGTGCCATACATGGCATTGAAAGCATCCAGATTACCGGGAAGATCATACACCTGGTTCGCATAATCATCGTAGTCATAGTCATCATAATCTTGTTCAAACTCTTGCCCCCCACCAAAAAGATTAGCAGACTCATCAAAAGGGTTAGCAACCACCTCGTCTTCAGAATCAGACACCACAATTTCTCCCATCTTAGAAAATGGGTTAGCCCTCTTAGTGGAAGAGGTCGACGGAATAGGATGACCATCATCATCCACAAGAGTAGCTTTCCCATCAATAAGTAGCTTTTCAAGCTTACCAATTTTCTCAACTATAGGAGTAGAACCCTTATTAGACTCTACCACATTAACTTCCTTTGTATTACATGTCTTAGTAGACTCATCCTTATTAACTCCCATTGTACTACCTGTCTTAATAGACTCATCCGCAGTAACTTCCATTGCACTACCAACATCCACATCCTTGTTGTTGTCGTTAGACGGAATACCAAAAGCATCCAGATCATCCATATTAAGAGCAGCAAATTGATTTGATTTAGAAATCTTCGTTCCACTCGTACTAGGCATAACAGATGCCTTCTGCTTAGTGCCGCCACCTTCTTAGGTTCAGGAGGAGTCTTTTTGGGTTGATACTGAAACTGCTTACCCATAACAGGTTTAGAAAACCCTCCTTTACCCTGAGTTTTAGAACCACCTTGCTTACCTTTCTTTTTATTATTGACAGTCGTGAAACCATCATTAACAGGCTTAGTAGGCTGAACTGGAGGTGCAACAACTTTAGGACAATCAATCAGAGTATGACCAAAGATCTTACAGTTATCACATCGAGGTGGTTTCCACTCGTATTCAACCCGTATTTTCTCAATAGTTGAACCCGAACCATCAAGTAATGGTATCTCAACAGTGAGGCTATCCCGAAGCACCTCATCCGACTTTACTTCTATCATGCATCTAGCAAAACTACTACGGCCCCACGATTCCTAGCACATTTGGCTTGTAAAAGCATCTAACCTTTTGGGCGTGCCAATAATTGTGGCAAGAAGACTAAGGCCATCATCAGAAAACATAGCAAGTGGGACATCATGAAATTTAACCCACACCGGAATGTTAGTCAAATCCTCTTTAAGTAGGTTTGTGTTTAAAGTCCATGGTTTAAGAATAATAGGTACATTTCTGATCAACCAAGGACCGTTTTCCAACACATCATCAACACCCTTCTTTGAATTGAACTTAAAGAAAAAGAACCCCTTTGCATTCATCATTACCTTTTGCACACCAAACTTAGCCCATGCATTGCGTACATAGTAATCAACAATAGGAAAAGCAAGGCGTTGGCCAAGGAAGTAACCGTATAGAGTATTCTCAAACCTCTTGTTCACCTCTTCCACTACTTTCATTGGAACTGAAAGATCAACATCATTCTTCGTTTTGCTACATTCCAACCTCCGAAAGTTAGACAGTTCATTAGAAGTAGCACCCGCGTAAGAAACAGACTTACCACCAGTGCCACTAGTAGTATCAACCTTGGGACCATTAGGACCAGAATTTGCACTATTATACATATTCAAATTTGTCCCAAACTTCTGGGTTTTCATAGCAGCATTAAAACTCGAAGTAGGAGTATTTGTTTCATTTACTTCATTAGCACCTATCTCACGTTGAATTTTATTCATGGCATCTTTAAAACTCTTATGCGCATTAGCAATCAATTGTTCCACATTAGGCTGTTTAGAACTGTTTAGAGATGAATCAGAATTAAGTGTAACATGCAGTTGCTCCACATCATCCAAAACAACCGTATTAATGTCGTTAGGATTATTAATACTATGAGAAGATTCACCACCAACGGATGTATCAAGAGAAACCGGCTTCTCTTGACTAGAACCCCCAACAATGGATGCATCAGCCAGATTAGTATTACCAGAATTATCCTCAGCAATGTTATTCACAACTGATGCATTCGTAGGCTTAGAAACTCCCATAGGCACTCGACCATCAGAATCCAAACTAGGGTTTTTAACAACCCTAGTATCTGGTCGTACTTGTGTTGCATCATTATCACCAAAGTTTCCAGCAAGTTTCTTCATACTAGCCAAATCCTTACCTACACTCTTAGAACTCAGAAACCCCTTATTCATCTCTCACCACCACAAGAACAAAAAAACTATCAAAAACACCAGCAGCATGCAAAACCAAGAAATTAAACCCTAATAGCTTAGGGTTTTGTAACGACCAACCATAAACCTAACCAGCTCCCATAATGATCCAATCAATAATGATATAAACGATTCACAGAAGGATTAATAGGGTAGTAACCAACTTAGGGAAGAGATATCAATCAAAACCTTGAAGTCGGTTTATAAAAAAAACGATTAGAAAAAACCCTAAAACAAACGATTTAAGATTGTAACAAAATCCTTTAGAAACCAAGCATAAATCCAAGTAGAACCAATTGATTAGAGTGTTTAATCAATTAAACGATTAGTAGGATGCAAGGAATTAAAGAGATTAGGCTGAAAATAGAGAACCGATTGAATAGTTAGGGTTGTAAGGGTTTCGCCACTTTTCTCCAGAGAGAGAATCGTTTTTCACCTCCTTAAAGTCTTTCCACCCTATACATTGTCAAAGGAGGTAAGGTTGGTTCTATTTGAAGGTGTTTGTTCCCTTCATCGTGATGCCTAGTCTTTTGTTCCTTATTCAATCGAGGATGTAGCTGCTTGGTTGAGTTTAGGGATGGAACACTAGGAAATGTAGCTATGTAAGGTATAGCCTCTCCTTTAGTGTGAATGGGGGCTATATCCTGCTTGATGATGCCTATTTAACTTCATCTTATTCTATTGTGGATGTTGGTTGAATGGTTTGAGATTGAATTAAGTTTGGAAATGTAGTGAAGAGGATATTTTCTTTGGTGCATTATAAGGTGAATTTTTTTAATAGTATTTGGTGTGAAGCTGTCTAATGGTATTTGGATTTGACAGCAGACATCTGAGTATAGCATTGTCCAAGATAGTTTAAAAGTATATGAGATTCAGTCATGTATAGTCTATCTTGAATTTCATTTGATATTGAACTTGATGCTGCTCATTCTTTAACCCATTTAGTTAAAAAGAACTTTTAGCCCATTTATAATGGACCTTTCTCTAGCTCACCCGAAAGCTATAAAGGCTTTAACAGATTAAAAGCAGCGAAACTAAAGGCTGCGTATTTGAGATATCACGAGTCTCACTTTGAAAACTGGTTAATAGACCATTCACTCAAGTGACTCAATTATTACAGATTTGTTAAATGGGTTAATGAACATTTGGAAAAATTGCATTGTAATTACAAACCTGTATACGTGAGTAACTTGAGTAAACAAAATAAAAATTCATTACTTTTTGATAACTTTTCAAAAGTTTAATGACATTTTTGTTTATTAACCCTTTTAAAAAAGGAAATTTTTCAAAAATATACCGGTCGCCCTAGTGGATATCACTTTATACCCCATCTATTTCCAAAATTCTAAAATAGACTGTGCGACTGGGCAACTTGTACAACGCAACCATAAGGCAGCAAGTATCCACTTATGATACGAGAATCAATCTTTATTCGATTGATTAAGGACGCGTGTCAAACATAGACAGGTGTTGCCCAAAAAATAGTCGCTCTCGGTTTATTTTGGATGTTTGAAAATAAAGAAGGTATAAAGTGATATCCACTAGGGCAACCGGTGTATTTTCGGAATTTTCTTTTTAAAAAATACATAAAGTTGAATAATATCACAAATATATAATTCGAATTTTCTAAGTTGTGTCAATGATAAATAAGAAGACATAATGACCTTGTCTAAATGTTTAGTTGATATTGATAACTTTTGACGTTTTATTAATTACAAGTTCAGTTCACCTTTGTCATAGTTGGAAATGATTGGTTTTTCATCAGGAAACAGTTGTGTATATTAGTGGTCGATGTGCCCCAATGGGCAATGACACAATTTGCTTTTAAAATAAGTTAGAACCTTGGGATATGATGAAAGCTAGCTAGACGGAAGTTTATATAAGAAGATCGGTGACTTTAATTTAAAAGCATATAACATAGAGATCCCGAAATGTTACCAATAATGGAAAATTGTAGTCTTCTAAGTGAGTATTATACAATAGTTAACTACTGAGTTTGGTTGTCATTAAAGTTACGAAAAGACACTTTACTATAAAATATTATCCTTAATCAGTAATGCATAACAGGCTATTAGTCTCATACTTTTGTTCACAAAAAAAAGGCAAAATGGAGTTCAATATTTCCTTTTCACCAACTATAGCAGCCATCTTTTTTGATTATTGTAATAGCTTCCTTGCTGCAGATCCTGAACCGAAAGAGGGTGGACACAGTGAAGACAACAGACCACCTCAATCAAAGGGTGCATGGCCTATAATCGGGCACCTACACCTTCTAGGCAGTTCTCAACCGCCTCATAAGGTTCTAGGTGACTTGGCTGAAAAATATGACCTGTCTTCACCATCAAGCTTTGGGTTTCACCAAGCATTGGTGGTTAGTAGCCGAGAGATAGCTAAAGAGTGTTATACCAAAAACGATAAGGTGTTCGCAAGTCGACCCAAATGGAAGGTAGTAGAGATCATGGGTTATAACTATGCCATGTTTGGTCTTGCTCCATATGGCCGGTGATTACTAGCGACAAGTAAGTAAGATGATCACGCTTGAGGTTCTCTCCCAACGACGGGTTGAGATGCTTGAGATGCTTGGACATGTTTGAGTATCAGAACTTAGAGCGTCCATGAAAGATATATATGATGTTTGGGTAAAGAACAAAGAGAGTAACGGCTTGGAGATGGTAAATGTGGATATGAAAAAATGGTTTGGGAATTTGTTACTAAACGTTATAGTTAAGGGGTTTGATTTCAAAATGTGGTAAGGAGATTCTTTGAGTTATTGCGTGCCTTCGTGGTGTCTGACTTCGTTCCCTAGATGAATCGTCTCAACTTGGGAAGATATGAGAAAGAACTGAAGATAGCAGGGCAAGAGATGGACAACATCTTCGTAGGATGGTTAGAGAGACACAAGAGAAATAAAGAGTCAGGGAAGCAACACGAAGGTGATCAGGTCTTCATGGATGTGTCGTTTTCGGTTCTCCAAGGTGCCTCGACTGAGGATTTTCCCAGGTTTGACCATGATACTGTCATCAAAGCCTCATGTCTGGTAAAGTTATAGCTTTTTTATGAACGAAAATATTCACACACATGTCCCTAATATGACTTGTACCTATATTTACTGGGTCGTTGACCTTTTACCCAAAAAAAAAATGTGACTTGTACGAAATTTGGTGAAATGCTAGTAACACCTACGTCTTAATAGATAAAACAAAAATTTCGACTAGTCTGAATTATTGGTTCAATTCCTAGATCTCACAAGCATGCCTCATTGGTTGAGAAGCTGATCTATGTTCCTATATATCTTTTATAATGGTGTTTTGGTGCAGGTCGGTTGCTTATTGTGGGTTTGGGTGACTTGCTGTGTTTGGGTTACGGGTCGTTTTTTAATCTTTTTGTAGTTATTTGACCGTTGGTGTTTGTAAGAGATGGATTGATCACGCATGTACGGCTGATCCTTATTTGATTAGAGCCATCAATTTAGGAACACTCTAGTCGCTTACTCACCATCCAATAATAACCTAAACTCTTACTGTTTTAGGTCTTGAGTACTACTGTACTAGTTTGGCACTTGCAATAAATTTACTGTTGGAAAATTTAGTGCACTTGAGGGATCAAATCATACTTGGAAATGGGTTTGGAGGTACGGAGTGTACACCCATCAAGTCTCTGATTACCCTGAATCAATAGTGGTTGTGCAGGATCCTGCTGCTAGTATTAGGATCCTGCTGCTTGATGCGCGTGGATTGCAACACGCACTACGTTTTACCTCTCGAGGGATCTCGAGAAGCTTGCAATCCCCACCAGGCAGTGTACCTGACCGATGTAGTATAGTGAAGTGGCAAGTACCGGGGGATTGATCGTTCTCTCACAGGGAATAGTGTTCGTTAGGCTAAGGCTACTCTAATCTAGGTCTAAGGGTGGAGGAAGATTCTTTTTGTATTTTTATATTTTATGAAAGCAGTAAAATCTCTGGTTTTGGAGGATAGGGCGGAATTAGTTGCTAGTCAACTAACCCAAGTTATCTACTTCTAAGCTACTTATATTTTTGTATTTTTTTTGTTTTAGAGAAAATCAGTGGTGGAGAATAGTGTTTACTTAGATTTCATTACTCCCTAACTATC
>LBNU01013465.1:31093-42065 GCA_014162995.1 Artemisia annua
TTGACGTGGTCATAATTGCTGGTTCCAGATCTGACGGCCTTGGTTGACGGTGTCACCAATTTGCACTACGAACTCTCTGGCCCGTCACGAGTATTTTTCCAATTCTGGACTTCACTTGTTCCTGACGGCGTCACCTTGTAAAGTGTGACGGCGTCACCTTCTGTAATCTTCAAGGTCTTTTGAGTTTTTGTTGTTTTCCGCACTTTTTCACTCCGAAAACGCCCGAAAATGCTTCTTTTGTGATTTTCCCTTCAAAAGTACCTAAAATGAGAAAAGAAACGACTTTGGGTGAAATACAAACCAAAAACATACGAATTAGGACTCAAACCGACCCCTAAAAACGTAACATTTTTCGTCTCATCACTGCTCGTGTTGGTTCCTGCTGATAGTGGATCCTGCTGCTAGTGGTTCCTTCTGCTAGTAGTATGACTCTGCTGCTGAGCAGTGATTCTGCTGCTAGTGTTAAGTTGATTCTGGTGATGAGAATGTAACTGATTTGACCTATTCAAATGACAGTTATATCTGTACTTATGACCACGTTTAATTGGTCATGTAACCACTATTTTTGGCTATAATGGGGGCAATTATGTGGAGATTAATGAGCCGATTAATTCTCATAATTCCATTTGACTAGCCATGAGTATCTTCCTATTTAATAGGAAATCATATCATGCATGAGATATACACAGAAAACATAAACACTTAGATACGCAAGGGTTATTGATTTGTGCCTAATTCAATAACAAACATTTGGTCTTATCCCAAGTAGATATTCATGATACCCAGGCATTAGGGTCGAATAGTTTACTTTGGAAAGTGATAACACGATTCCAAGTGATATCCGGTAGCCATTAATTCGGTACGTAGTTAGGCTATTGATTATCTTAACCCTGCTCTGGGCCAATAACCACCAACAATCAAAGTAAACTATTTGTGATAATCAATGGTTGCTGCTATGAGGCATATGGCTGCTAACTTTTCCAAATTGGAAAAGTTTGAAGGTGTTGATTTCAGAAGATGGCAAAAGAAGATGCACTTCTTGTTGTCAAGTATGAATGTGGTGTATGTCCTGAACACTGCTATTCCAGAGGATCATGGAGATGATGCTACTGTGGAATAAATAAGGAAACGAAGCAAATGGGAGAATGATGATTACGTCTGCAGAGGTTTAATCCTCAATGGTATGTCTGATTCTCTCTTTGATGTTTATCAAAATGTCGAATCTTCCCAAGAACTATGGGATTCCTTGGAAGCCAAATATATGGCTGAGGATGCATCAAGTAAGAAGTTTCTTGCAAGTAATTTCACAAATTACAAAATGTCTGATTCAAGACCAGTTATGGAACAATACAATGAACTTCTTGGTATACTTGGAAGGTTTACACAACATAAAATGAACATGGATGAGGCTATTTCAGTCTCTTGTATAATTGACAAATTACCTCCTTCTTGGAAAGATTTCAAGCATACCTTGAAACATAAGAAGGAAGAACAGACTCTTGTTCAGTTGGGTAGTCATTTGCGTATTGAGGAATCCCTCAGGGCGCAAGATAATGACAAGCCAAAGAGTAGCAATGCTACTGGTGCATCTGTTGTCAATATGGTGGAACATAACAATTCACCAGGTACAATGACAACAAGGGCAAACGTAAACATCATGATAACACAAGGGCTGATTCTAACAAGAAGGCAGCACCTACTTGTTGGAAATGTGGCAAAACTGGTCACATTAAAAGGGATTGCAAAGGTGCTAAAGCTGGTGGTAAAGCCAATGGTTCAGGCACTAGTGGTTCAGGGAGTGGTGTTTCTTCCAACTCACTGAAAGGTCGGAATATGTTTAATGAATCTCTTCAAGTTTATTATGTTACATATGTATCTGAATCTAACTATGTGCAGGATGATGATGTTGTGTGGTGGGTTGACTCTTGAGCAACTGTTNAATGACAACAAGGGCAAACGTAAACATCATGATAACACAAGGGCTGATTCTAACAAGAAGGCAGCACCTACTTGTTGGAAATGTGGCAAAACTGGTCACATTAAAAGGGATTGCAAAGGTGTTAAGGTTGGTGGTAAAGCCAATGGTTCAGGCACTAGTGGTTCAGGGAGTGGTGTTTCTTCCAACTCACTGAAAGGTCAGAATATGTTTAATGAATCTCTTCAGGTTTATTATGTTACATATGTATCTGAATCTAACTATGTGCAGGATGATGATGTTGCGTGGTGGGTTGACTCTGGTGCAACTGTTCATGTGTGCAAAGATAGATGCTGGTTCAAGACTTATGAGTCACTGAATGATGGATCTATTCTTCACATGGGAAATGAGTCAACAGGTTTGGTGCATGGTCGTGGTTATGTAGATCTTAATTTTAGTTCTGGAAAGATTGTAACTTTGTTTAATGTTATTCATGTTCTTGATATAAGGAAAAACTTGGTTTCTAGTAGTGTTTTGAATAATCATGGATATAAACAAGTTATTGAATCTGATAAATTTATTTTGTCTAAACATGGTGTGTTTATTGGTTTTGGCTATTTGTGTAATCAAATGTTCAGGCTTAATATTGTTAATAATATTGTTAATTCAGCCTTTATGTCAACCTCTAAAATGAATGAATCTACCCTTTGGCATGCTAGACTTGGCCATGTACACTTTAAAAGGATGCAAGATATGTCTAAGGATGGGTTAATCCCAACATTTGACATGGACACTGAAAAGTGTAAAACTTGCATGTTGACCAAAATTACTAAGAAACCTTTTCAGGGTGTAAAACGTGAGACTGAGCTCTTGGAGCTTATACACAGTGACCTGTGTGATTTGCATGCCACTCCCTCTTTGGGAAATAAGTACTTTGTGACATTTATTGATGATGCTTCTAGGTTTTGTTATGTCTATCTATTACATACCAAGGATGAATCATTAGATAAATTCAAAGTATTTAAAACTGAGGTTGAGTTGCAACTTGGGTCCCTGATCAAAAGATTCAGGACTGATAGGGGAGGTGAATACATGGACACTTTGTATTTTCAGTCTGTTGGTATAATCCATGAAATGACTGCTCCTTATACTCCTTAACAAAATGGTATCTCTGAAAGGAAAAACAGGGTACTGAAGAAGATGGTTAATTCCATGTTGTCCTATTAAGGACTGAGTCAAGGGTTCTGGGGTGAAGCTATGTTAACAGCTTGCTATTTATTAAATAGGGTTCCCAATAAAAGGAACAAGATTACCCCTTATGAACTCTGGACTAAAAAGCCCTGAATTATCTCAGGGTATGGGGTTGTAGGGCTGTTGTAAGACTCCCTGATCCAAAATTGAAAACTTTGAGTGAAAGAGGCATTGAATGCATCTTTGTTGGATATGCTGAGCATTCCAAGGCATACAGGTTCTATGTTATTGAACCTAATGAATATGTTTCAATTAACTCAATAATTGAATCAAGGGATGCACTCTTTGATGAGAATAGATTCTCATCAGTCCCTAGACCAAGTCATAGGATTCCAAATGGAACCAATGACATTGGTGTTTCAGAGGTCCCTGATGAAGTTATGGTACAACAACCTGAACCTGAGCTCAGAAAGAGCAATAGGGTCAGGACTCCAAAGTCATTTGGACATGAGTTTCAATTATATTTAGTTGAAGGTACAAGGGATGAGGTCTTTGACCAATACTCCTATTGCTTCATTGTTGAGGATGATCCCAAAACATTTGAAAAAGCAATGAAGTCCCAGGATGTTGCTTTCTGGAAAAAAGCAATAAATGATGAGATGGGTTCCATCATGGGCAACAACACTTGGGTGTTGGTTGATCTACCACCAGGTTGCAAACCTCTAGGTTGCAAATGGATTTTCAAAAGGAAAATGAAGGTAGATGGAACTATTGAAAAGTTCAAGGCAAGGCTGGTCATTCAGGGCTTTAAACAAAAGTCAGGAATAGACTATTTTGATCATGAGTTTCAGGCCGACAATGAAAAACTCCACCAAAAAGTCTTCGGGTAGATTTGTCAGTACCATAAGATTGCTAATCGCTTTGGCATCAATTCACAATCTGATTATACATCATATGGATGTGAAGACAGCTTTCATGAATGGTGAATTGGATGAGGAGGTTTACATGAACCAACCTCAGGGCTTCATCATGCCTGGCAATGAAAATAAGGTGTGTAAACTGATTAAGTCTTTATATGGACTGAAACAGGCACCTAAGCAATGGAATCAAAAATTTGATGAAGTGGTTTTGTCTAGTGGTTATGTTCTTAATCAGGCTGACAAATGTGTATATAGTAAATTTGATGAATCTGGTAAAGGAGTCATCATTTGCCTATATGTTGATGACATGTTGATCTTTGGCACTGACCAAAATCAAGTTGACCTGACAAAGGAATTTTTGTCATCAAGGTTCTCTATGAAAGACATGGGGGAGGCTGATGTTATTCTTGGTATAAGGATTAAACATGAAAGTAAAGAAATTTCTATCTCTCAATCTCATTATATTGAGAAGGTGTTGAGGAAATTCAATTACTTTGATTGTACTCCAGTGAGTACTCCTATGGATACAACTGAGAAGCTGATGCCTAATACTGGCAAAGCTGTATCTCAACTTGAGTATTCTAGGGTAATTGGCTGCCAGATGTATGCCATGACTTGTACAAGACCTGATATTGCTTTTGCAGTGGGTAAACTGAGTAGGTATACTAGTAATCCTAGTGCTCATCACTGGCAAGCAGTTCAGAGGGTACTGAAGTATTTGAAGAGAACTATGGACTATGGTCTCTCATATACTGGTTATCCATCAGTGTTGGAAGGTTACACTGATGCAAGTTGGATCAGTAACACTGAAGACAATTCGTCTACCAGTGGCTGGGTATTCCTACTTGGTGGACGTGCAATTTCTTGGGCATCCAAGAAGCAAACTTGCATCACCAGTTCAACAATGGAATCAGAATTTGTGGCTTTAGCAGCTGCTGGTAAAGAAGCTGAATGGTTGAAAACTTGTTTCTTGAGATTCCATTGTGGCCTAAACCTATAGCACCTATTTCTATCCGGTGTGATAGTGATGCTACATTGGCAAAGGCTTATAACCAGATGTACAATGGGAAGTCTAGACACTTAGGTGTCACGCATAGCATGATTCGTGAGCTTATCATGAATGGGGTGGCATCTATAGAGTTTGTAAGATCTCAACAGAACTTAGCTAATCACTTGACGAAGGGTCTGGCCAGAGACTTGGTTTTAAAGTCTGCTAAAGGGATGGGTTTAAAGTCCAACTTAGTCACTGAATGCTAAGACACCCAATTCCCTCCTGAGGAAACTTGGGAGTTGAGTTCAATGTGGAAAGCTGAACATTCAGTGTACTGGAGCAAATGTTTTACAATCATCCCAAGGTTGTGCTCAGAACCTGCTGAAAAGGAGGATGAAGTCTTTACTTCTCAATGGTTAATATCTTTGAAAAGGTGCTAAGTAGGAGCATGAATAAAGAGGAACCACCTATGTGAATGTTGAAGTTTTGCCTTTTCAGGAAGCTATGGACTTTTAGCTTTTACAACATTTATGAATTGGATATGAACACATGGCTTGTATAGTTGCAGGAGTGTTTAAGTGTTTGAAAATATATGTGTTTTTTATCTTCAGGTATTCAAATGGGTTGAAAGGTTCAATTCTTAGAACACTCTGATTCTCGAATATTTAAACGTGTAATGTACTAAGATGGAAATTCAATCCCCAAGATATTTTCGTTTATGCATATGTTTTGTTTAATGTTTGATTTTCATGCANGGACTTTTAGCTTTTACAACATTTATGAATTGGATATGAACACATGGCTTGTATAGTTGCAGGAGTGTTTAAGTGTTTGAAAATATATGTGTTTTTTATCTTCAGGTATTCAAATGGGTTGAAAGGTTCAATTCTTAGAACACTCTGATTCTCGAATATTTAAACGTGTAATGTACTAAGATGGAAATTCAATCCCCAAGATATTTTCGTTTATGCATATGTTTTGTTTAATGTTTGATTTTCATGCAAAGGAAGTGAACTAAATTTGGGGAGGATTGTTGGAAAATTTAGTGCACTTGATGGATCAAATCATACTTGAAAATGGGTTTGGAGGTACAGAGTGTACACCCATCAAGTCTCTGATTACCCTGACTCAATAGTGGTTGTGCAGGATCCTGCTGCTAGTGTTGGTTCCTGCTGATAGTGGATTTTGCTGCTAGTTGTTTCTGCTGCTAGTAGTATGACTCTGCTGCTGAGCAGTGATTCTGCTGCTAGTGCTAAGTTGATTATGCTGATGAGAATGTAACTGATTTGACCTATTCAAATGACAGTTATATCTGTACTTATGACCACGTTTAATTGGTCATGTAACCACTATTTTTGGCTATAATGGGGGCAATTATGTGGAGATTAATGAGCCGATTAATTCTCATAATTCCATTTGACTAGCATGAGTATCTTCCTATTTAATAGGAAATCATATCATGCATGAGATATACACAAAAAACATAAACACTTAGATACACAAGGGTTATTGATTTGTGCCTAATTCAATAACAAACATTTGGTCTTATCCCAAGTAGATATTCGTGATACCCAGGAATTAGGGTCGAATAGTTTACTTTGGAAAGTGATAACACGATTTCAAGTGATATCCGGTAGCCATTAATTTGGTACGTAGTTAGGCTATTGATTATCTTAACCCTGCTCTGGGCCAATAACCACCAACATTTACAATTTTTTTTAGAAATTTGATATATATATTTGAGTTTTTCGTGGGTTACATGCATTGTAATAATATGGACATAGCCACTGAAACTCACGGAAATTATTGGGTTAATCCCAATCCTATCCGACTCCTACCCATTTAGAGGGTCAAACCCGAAGTCAAAGTCAACTATATTAAAAAGTCAACTATCAAGAATAACTGCCATTTAGCAGTTACAAAAGGAAGCGATGTATCTGTTGATTCTACCGAACCAACACAACCATTCAAACGCACCTTTTAACTTCTTATAAATAGATTAGTTTCTGTAAAACAATACTTGATGACAAGTTTAATATTACAATTTATATAAAGTTATTTTAGTGATTATTCCATTTCAATTATGGTATATTGTGACTTGATTGTTAGACCATAAAGATCCACGTTTGAGGCCAACAGAAATGGTATCTGGTTTGGCGAATCGCTAGTTGCTTTAGTTTTATGTGAAGTGTTTAGGTTTTTTTGCCAGGTATGGTATGTGTTACACTTCCTGTTGTGGTATATGTTTGTATTAATGGTTTCGACTGTCACGGTAGATATATTGACTTTAAATGTTTACCAAAACATAGTACAAAGTTATAAGCATGTTGCTTGTATTCTAATTCAAGCTAGAACCCTTGGTGGTCTATTTCAATCTTTCAGGCACTTATAAGTGCAGACTTGTATACTACATCTGTGGCTTTAACATAGGTTTTATCTTTGCTGCTCAATAACCCAAAAGCATTAAAAACTGTTCAAGATGAAATTGATGAGCATGTTGGAAGGAAGAGACCGGTAGACGAGTCAGACATGAAAAATTTAGTCTACCTTGAAGACGTTATAAAAGAAACATTATGTTTATACCCGGCAGCCCCTTTAGCAGTTCCTCATAAGTCCATGGAGGCTTGTGTTTTGTGAGTGGTTACAACATCCCCAAAGGCACACATTTGTTGATAAACCTTTGGAAATTGCAGCATGATCCGAATATTTGGTCAGATCCGGACGAATTTAAGCCAGAAAGATTCATGACAACTCAAAAGGATATTGATGTCAAAAGAAAACATTTTGAATTGCTCCCATTTGGAAGTGGTAGAAGAATTTGCCATGGTGTTTTCTTTTGCCTTACAGGCTTTACGTTTAACGTTAGCAACTCTGATACAATTAACAGTTCGAGCTAGAAAAACCATCAGATAAACCCATTGATATATGAGAGAGATCAGGACTAACTACAACTTGATTCTTTACCCTCGTGTATCCTTTTATATGTAAAAGTATTTATGTATATTTAATTTAAAGTAATATAATATATTATGTGTAACTATCTTTAATCCCAATAAATGACCAAACTATGGGTAATGAATTTTGTAATATTCAAGATATTAGATTCAATTCATCACCTTGGTGTTTAATCATTACTACGTTTAATGGTCTGCAAGACTGCCACGAATATGTTTGAAGTCTGTAAACTCGACAAGAGATATATGTGATTCAAAATTGAAAATTGGGTATGAGACTAGTAATGCAACGTTTATGTGTTGTTTCTTCTGTTATTGTTGTTGTTACATAATTTGTTCTTATTTTGACTTGGATGATCCTATTATATAGATTGTTTAATCTCTAATTATTATGATAAAGTATCCATAGACGTCTTCCAAATTCCTGGATCCACCACTAGTTGTACGTCATTTGACTCTGATTGATATCTACTGTTTTTGAATCAAACAAAATTATTGTTTTATGTGATTTCAAAACTTTATGCTAGCTATACGTAGATGAACTAGAGGATATATGTTAACTATGTGGCTTCGATAAATGCAGCCACACATTGTATTATGTCAACACACATGGATAGCAAACATACCCCCAAGACAAAAACAATCCGGGCCACATATATAGAAAGAAGCCTTCTACCTTTATAAGTACTATATTACTATGTGCCAAATTTTCATATATTGATTCCGAATCACTTGAATTAGTGATTGTTCATCAATCTCCTAATAAATGGATCTCCTGTTATTGCAACAAAATTATATTCTTTTTCTTGGAGTTGTAACTGTATTTTTCGTTATTTATTTTACATCTTCCATCACTAGATCTGGTAAAAACAATCGTCCACCCGTTGCAGCAGGTGCTTGGCCTATTGTAGGTCACTTAAACCTCTTTGGAGGATTATCAGATCCTCTCCACAAAATATTGGGATCCATGGCTGTCAAATATGGACCCATCTTTACCATTCGACTTGGAGTACGTCAAGTATTGGTAGTGAATAGTTGGGATATCGCTAAGGAGATTTTTACCACCCACGATGCAATTGTTTCCTCTCGTCCCAAATTTACAGCAGCTAAAATTTTGGGATATGACTATGCCATGTTTGGAGTGTCGCCTTATGGTCCATACTGGCGAGAAATGCGTAAGATCACCTCACTTGAGCTGTTATCAGCTCGTCGCCTTGAGCAACTCAAGCATGTTCGTGTTTCTGAACTCAAAAACTCTATCAAAAACTTGTATGAACTATGGGGGGAAAGGAGAGATGGTCAGGGAAAAGCATTGGTGGTTATGAATAAATGGCTTGGGGAATTAAATATGAATGTGATGCTTAGAATGGTTGTTGGAAAACGGTTGAGTGGAGCCACTGATGCTGAAGAGGATGAAATGAATAAGTTTCAAGTAGTCGTAAGGAAATTCTTTGATTTCTTAGGTCTGTTTGTGGTGGCAGATACTCTTCCTTACCTAGGATGGTTGGATTTGGGTGGTCATGAGAAGGCCATGAAAAGAGTTGCCAAAGAAATTGACTTCATCATTGGAAAATGGTTGTGCGAGCATAGGGAGAAAAGAGATTCCATTGAGGCTATGGGAGAAAAAGACTTCCTTGATTTGATGATATCGGCTCTAGAAACCGCAGATTTGGGAGACTACAATGCTGACACAATTATCAAATCTACATGCTTGGTATGTTCTGATCATACTGGAGTACTAAACTTGCCTTAAATAGCTTCTAACATAGGTATATTTATTACTGTATTTAATTATATGAATAAATGAATTCTTGTAGGATATTATTGCTAGTAGCGTGGATACTATCACAGTGATGTTAACTTGGACTCTTTCCCTGCTATTGAACAATCCTGATGCCCTTAAAAAGGCTCAAGAGGAAATCGATAAGCATGTTGAAAAAGATAGACAAGTTGAGGATTCTGATATCGACAAACTAGTATACCTCCAAGCGATTGTAAAGGAGACTCTACGGTTATACCCAGCAGCACCACTTGGTGCGCCAAGAGAATTTTCAAATGATTGTACTGTAGCTGACTACCACATTCCAAAAGGGACGTGGTTGATGGTCAATATATCGAATCTACAACGTGACGCAGAAATCTGGTCAGCCCCAGCAGAGTTTAGGCCTGAGAGGTTCCTTACTGAGACTCATATGCATGTAGATTTTAGAGGAAGAAATTTTGAGTTGATCCCCTTCGGAGCTGGGAGAAGGTACTGTCCTGGAACAGCATTTTCAGCTCAAATGTTACACATTGTTCTAGCTACTTTGCTACACAATTTCGACATGTCTGTTCTTAATGATGAACCTGTAGACATGACCGAAAGTGTTGGATTAATAAATGCCAAGACGTCACCACTGGAAGTTCAAATTGTCCCACGTTTGTCATGTATAATTACTTGATGAAAATATGTGTGTAATTAAGACACTTCTCGTTATATGTATAGTTATTCTACTAGCAAGCTACTAATAATCTTCAAAGTTATGTGGTCCATGTGTAATCAGAGACGTCTAGGGAAGATATTTCATGTGGTTCATATATTACCTACTATATATTATTTGCCGTGAGGCATTACAAAATTAGATTAGTTTCTTTTTGGGCCCTGCTCTTTGGGTTCATGTTTTGGCCCACTTTTGTTCGGCTTTTTCCTGTGTGTGTGTTTTCGGGTCGTTAGCATTATTTTGATCGTCAGGATAACGAGCACCGCTTGACTCAATCTTTTCTCAATCAATTTCTGATCAATTTTCCTACTGCTGTCTTTCATCCTAAGGTAGGTTTCTTTTCATTCATTGATTGTTGTTGTCTGTCTTTCTTCTATGTTAAAATCTATGTTTCGCTTTACCGTATTTGTATATAAAAGTATGTCTTTTGCGAATTCATGGTATTTCATGGTATAAGTTGCTCATATATGTTTCCTGCTCTTTGCGTTGCTTGCTTTTCTTTTATGTGTATATAGTATGAA